>JAECUM010012323.1:0-60005 GCA_016617855.1 Megalonaias nervosa
ACATGCATACTTAACTGTCATTTACTATATGGCTATGTCATTTTTAGCTGTTTTTGTCTTTGGTGATTTTATGCAACTGATATGCTGCAGTCAAGGTGATGTTGGCTTGGAGGATGGTATGGTTTACCTGCATCGAGGGACCAAAGGGTCTACCGGGGATAAAGAGACTCTAGGGAGTGGCTACTTGACCGTTTGATGAGAGCATTGGAACTGAAAATACATCGTGATCATCACAAAATAAATTATTTCCAATTTTTCATCAGTTATTCAGTATCGCTATACAAGTGAAACCAACAATTCAATATCGCTACGAGTAAAAAATAGTGCATACATGCATCCTACTTGTGGATGAAATATGCATTATTATTTTTGTACAAATCCTATACATTGATACCCTTTGATGATATAATCAAACATTGTTCAGGTCTGTATGAATTCAATACATTGATATATGGATCTATCACCATAGATGATCAATCATGTTTGTTCGTCGAGTTCCATACATTGATTCTTGCCAGATTACTCGAGTTGAATGATCCAATTAGTTCCATTTTGGAATGAATATCATACTTATTTGTATTGTTGAACTGTGTGCATTGTTAACTCCATCGTTAGACTTGATGCACACAAGTATGGTGTCTGATTAAAATATCATTCAATTACATTATTACTTCAACGAAATTGCTTCACTGGTGTCATACCGTCACAACCATGCGGTTTTGTAGCGTGAATTTGTAAGCAATAAACAAAACTACAGACTTGTGTTGAGGCAAGAATTTCAGTCTTTTGTGTAGAAATTACCAAATGAGTTCAACATTTTAGACAAAACCATCAACAAACATGTTCCAGGTCTTCTTGTAGGGTTTAATGCAATTTTCAGCACACGCTAGTCTACACACGGCGGCTAGTATTAATGGTGGAGGAAGAACCCGGGAAAATCCCAGAAAGAACCACCGACCCACGAGAAACTACTGGCAAGCTTTCTCACATATCTACATTGGCCGAATCCGAGACTTGAACCCACGCAGACGAGTGAGATGGCAGTGATCCGTAACAGAGCACTTTATACCACTTGGGCCCCCCCCCCCCGGTCTTGTTAATTTCTGCATCTTTTGATTTGAGAGTTTATATTTTTCAATGAATGAGAATTACTTTTATTAAGTCCAGTCAAGAAAGTAGTACTTCCCGCTATTAATGGCATGGTTTCGATTCATGCTTGGAATTGTGACCAGATCAGTTAGTGTAATTATAAATTTCTTTGGTATAACCAGGTATCCCAGCATGTGCAGAATAACTGCCAAAGTTTTATGTCAATGTGGCCCATGTTTTATAACTGTCATGCCTTTAATATTCATTTAACCAACAAGATTTGTACTTTTCTCATTAATAGGTCTTGTAATATTTTCCCTCATCAGAATACAAAATAATACATAAGCATTAAGAAACAAATACAAAAATCTTGATGAAAATATGCTTTATTATCCAACAAGTGAATAACAAAATATAAATGTAATGGCGTATCTTCTCTATGGAATGCTGCACACAGGAATTTAAGATGGATTATGAATAAAGGAAGATGTAAGAAGAGATGAGAAAAGTCAGAGAGAAATGACAATATACAGAATGTATGTTACACATCACCGCTCACTGAAGAACTTTCACTTGCAATTGGTCCAAAGAAATGGGCAGCATCATTGTGACATAATATAACTAGATGTGAACTGGCACTCATTTCTATCAAGTCAAAATGAAATTCAACACAAATACACAATAGTTGCAATACACAAATTTTCATATATTCGGACATGATGGCATGCACTGTTACAATATATAAATAAAAAGCTGAATTAACATCAACTACATAGCACTTTTTTCTTCTACACATGTATATTTAATCATGTACATAAATATTCCTATTATTCAGCATTGACCCATTTGTATAAAAATAAAAAGAACTTTCAAAGTAGATAATGCAACATCCTGAAATACAGTGCTAAAATCCCGATTTCATCATTCATACAACTTCTATTCAAATGAATCATTATAATTAAATGGACAATGAATTCCATGATTTTTTTATTCCTTTCACGACACTTGACTGTACAGGTAGCATAGTATGGCGTGACAAAATCAGCTTCATGAAGTTGCCAAACAAACAATATCGTCGTCGTCATGCAAGCTGATTAAAATTAGATCTCCACTGTCCTATGTGAATTTCTTATAGTGACGGCTTAAGTACATGTTCTGGTGACCTATGTTATTACCATAACTGCTTCATCTTTGGAAAATTGAGCAGTGTGGCTGAAGAGCATCAGTTTGTGCCAAATGATTTGATTCACTTTCAAATTTTTGAAGTTACATTTCCATTGGTTAATTCAGAAGTCACTAGAACACGACCCCTAAGTGGTCAGATCATGTAGGACAGTGTTGATCTGATTTTACTCAGATTGTGTCGTTATAATGCACCTTCTAAAAAACCATCCAAATTTTGAAAAGCAATTTTCAAGCTATCAACAGCTTGTGAAACTTGACATAATTGTACACATGAAGAAACTTTTGAAACACCATTCAAGGTCAGAGACCCCAAACAGTTTATAGACATTTGGGTTTTGGATATGATCCACAGCACTAATACAAATTTTGCATTGTTAAACCAAATAAAATGCCAACTGCCAACCTGTGCTGGTAGAACATGCAAAAGTAATTAAATCAAAACAATAAAATTTGAGACCAAATCCTCCTCACATTAATTTTTCTCAACAAGCATTGCAAAAGCAACATAAAATTACAGATTACATTTTGTACAAAAATTCATATCCATGTTAGAGTCAAATGACAAAATATTTTATTATTCTTAAAAATTTTATTTTTGCAGAAATGAAGTGAAAAAGTTTTTGACAATAACTGCATCACAAAACAGTCTCCGAAGAAATTCCATATCAATTTCAAATTGAACTAGTTGCCATATATATTTGCATACAAGCCAGATAGAACTGCAGTTTGAAGTTGCATCTGACAATGGAGTATATAGGCTTAAGTATATGAAATTCATTACATCAATGAAATATTCCAAGGTCATGGGAGAACACATAAAACAAGACCAAGGTAAAAAAAAAAAAAAAAAGAGGTATTTGATTTCAATAATATTAAGTACAAGTGCCCAGCACACAGGTTTTTAAGCATCTGAATATATGCTTTACAGACCCCTTTACTAAGATGAAAATGTTGGAGTATGCCCAGTACCCAATGCTTACCAAGTGCATGTTGAGATTTTTGAAATCTCAAAAGCATAGAAAAGCTATTGTAGACCCTGCATACATCTAACAGTAGATATTGAGCATTTTCAGACAATGTCATTGTATCACAGGTAAATATTGCACCATCACAAATTGAAGCAACTTTATGGGTTTATTACATGCCTTTTTATCTCTCTCAAGTTATAAAGATGGTAAGAACATGCTACTTCAGGTTCATAGGTGTCAGGATTACAGGTAAAATAGAAAATACAGAAACCCATATGTACGGCTTGTTGGTCAGTGCCCCAAGGTTAAATGCTATAAAAATCCGTTCTGACAGTGATATCAAATCGTCTCATCATATTCATTCTGGTCCTCATCCACTCAGAAAGAGAACTGCTGTTGAGGTGCTGAGACCTCTGCAAACTTGTAACTTGTAGCACCTTCCTCTGTTTGAGGGGCCAGACTTTCATCATCTTCCTAAAAGTAAAAAAAATACACAATATATTACTTGGCAATTCTTGCTTTATTTCAGTAAAATTTTACTTCCTGATCACTAGATTTTACTTAATTCATTAAAATGAATTACTTTTATGGAGTAGGGAAATTTTGCCAGGTACATGTCCAGCTCGGGTATCTCCACTCCCCTTTTCTTTAGTTTCCCAACTTGCTCTTGCCCCATTTTTGTCTACCAAACAACACTTTCTTTGGCGTTTCATTTTTTAAAAATATTTTCTTTTCAATGCTACCAGGATTTTATCTAAAGGGGGGAGCTTCCCCTTGTCAGAAAAGGGGGTTGGGAATGGTGGTGATGGAGACAAAACGAGAGAGGAGGAAACAGCCATAGTTCAATGTACACCCAACAACTGAATATCCATCTTGTCCTGCTCACGTTTGAGGTCTGTTGTACAAGTTGGGAAACTGTTCTTTATGCAAAATTTTACAGTTTATAGGTACTGTCTTTTGGATACTTCTTCCCCAAGCATAAGCTCCATCAAACCTTCACTTTCTTAAATCAGTGATTTGCTGACTTATGCCAAATTTCCTATCTGCTCCACAACGCTAAATTAGCCATTTTTGGAGTTCTACACAGCCTGCATGTTAAACATGCTTTTGAAATACTTCTTTGCCGCACCCAGCATGAGAATCAAATTTAATTTAACAACCATTCATGTGAAGCTAAAGAACCTCCATGTGTAAACTGTTTATAATCTGAAAAAAAAAAGATACTGCAACAAGCGCTACAATGCCTCTACTGGTGGCTTGAATTATGTCACGGAAATCACTTAAGTTAAAACTGTATACTGTGCAAAATAAAGTTTTACATGCTTGACTTTAAATTTTGGGAGTTTTCATGCCCAGACGGCATCTCTGCTGCTTGCAAGTCTGTTGAGGCAGGACCAGCTAGACATTTGTATTGGGAATGATAAAACCACAAAAGAGTATGCAGCCCTCAACAGATTCTTGCTGTGATCCAGAAAATACTTGAACATCTCCATGACTGCATGTTTGCAGACATGAATCTCTGCAGAGTGCATGTCTGGACATCTTAGCTACAGCCTTCAGCAGGCAATGAAGCACAGCTAGAGACAACAATCCCTCGTAAAACAAGTAGTCAAAAAGAGATTGATGTGTGAAGACACCACTAGGGTGCAAGCCTTAAGCTCCTTCATTTTGCTTGGGACAAGAGTCCAAGTTTCAGCTGATATCCCCACTTGGGATGCACTATAGTTCAAAGAATTAGGACTGAGGTTCAGGCCCAGGAGGCCAGCCAGTAACTGGAGACCAGACCAACCATCCCTTTAGCTTTGTGGTACACTCTTGGTATGGAGAAATAATTCTGTGCAGGCTCCTGAATCATCACCGAGTGTGGCAGAAGCACAAGACTTGAAAGTGAGTTGACCTCGGATAGTATATCCAGACTGGAAAGAATCAGGCCCAGAAGGTTTGGACATTGGTCTAGATGATTAAAGTGGCAAACTATGTTCACTTCCTTATCAAATGACCAGGTTTCCCCTTGTACCAACCCTAAACATGACAGGTGGGAAGGGACAGGGTAACAATAGAAATCAACAATGCAGCTGACTCCCCAGGTAACTTATTTGGGTCTGCTAGGATGAAAAGGACATTGCTGCCCTGAGCCTGCTCCTGAGGTGAGACAGGACCATTCTTTCAGTATCCCTCAATGAAATGAATGGACTTTTCTTCTGTTCTTCTTTACCCACTCGTGTGTGATTAACCTTACTTGTCCTCTGAGGTGAACAACATTGCTTATCCCTTTTTGCCTGATATGGAGGAGGGTGTCGGACAGTCTTTATTGCTGGTGTCTTGTCTGGTGATAAAGATCCAACAGATGAACCTTCCTCAATCTATCCCTCACCAGCAATGATGGCATCAGATCCTTGGCCTTGTGCTGATCTTTGAACCATGGAAGTCTCATGCTTCCTGTGTCATAAAAGTAGGCCTCTCTGGGCAATGGATGGTGTTATCCAAACATTAAGACGAAAAGGTCCTTCCTTCCTTCCTGCCATGACAAATCAGGCAATTTGTGGTCAAGTCCCCCACATCTGACCAAAAGGCAACAAATCAGACACCCATCCACAACCGGGACATGATATCAAGGTAGGCAGAGTGTCTACACTTACACATTTGAGACATTATTTTGCTGAAAGAGAATAGAAAAACAAAAACAGAACTAGATAAGAGTTGGGCAATACTTACCCTGACACCAGTTGCAAGAAAAACAATTAACAGAAGCATCACATTACTGAACAAGGTGTAAAAACCCTTCACAATTACAAGATAAATGCAAACACTAAAAGGACTATTGAGAAAATAACTATGCAAAGAGGACAATGACTGAATATGGTCAGTTCAAGGTAAAAGAAGCGATTTCCAAATCTTGGATATGACTAAGGAGTCCGATCATATTCAATTTTGGACCTCCTGTTACTAACTGGAAAATGGTGCAACAGCTTAGACTTGGACTTGGCATCCCAGGGTAATGCAGCTGTAGCAGGTATTGGATTGCTGATATTTATCCACTTTATTTGCTTTATGTGCAGCTATTCGGAAAGGAAAGCAGGATATTAATTGAAAAAAGATCAAGTGTAAGTGCTAATGAAATATATTTTGGGTAAGAAGTACTATTTTAAAAGAAACGGAACAACATTTTAGTTTATCATATTACCTTATCGGCAGGTTTCAATTCAACAAACATTAAGATGTAAACTGATGTAAACTAATACAGACCTGCCAACTAAAACAAGAACTTCTCAGTAAGGCGGTGGCTTTTTTCCCCCTAAATTTGACCAGTTTTCAGAAGGGGTAACAAATTGTGTACTGCTATTGTGAAGCTGGAAAACTTGCATTTCAGCATCCAGAAGCATGATTAAAGACTGATGCAGCAATGGTAAACAGTGCATTCAACTAAAAATTTGTAAAGTTTACTTAAATCTTTCCTTAACTACAGCACAGTTCCACAAACTGCAGTTCCAAACCCTATGGAGCCCAATGGCTTCTTGATATCAACTTAACAAATCTTAAATTTTTAATTTCAAGTGGACCGTTGCAAATGCAATCATCTTGCCCACAATGTGACATACTCGGATCAAAACACAATGCCCACTAAACATATTTGTTGCCCATTCCTGCTTTTTTGCAAGAGGTTTATTGGCTCTTTTCTCCAGAACTCGCTTGTTGGATGCAATTTAAAAATATCAGCTTGATCACACAGACATTTCGCATCACAAAATACTTGTAGTTTAAAGCATCTGTGTCAAATCTGGAAATTAAGTCTGGTTCACTGACCAACTCCAATAAATCTAACATGAAACTGGGATCAGAATCAAACATGAACAAGCCATTATCTGGATGTTATTGCAAACAAGTGCATTTCCTTAATTTGTGCTTTTATTCCACAAGTCTGTATTTTAAAGGTCATTTCTTTAAGACTTGCAGTAAAATCATAAGGGTTGGCAGGTCTGCTAATATACCATATAACTGTATGAAAGCATATTTAACTTTGATAATACTGTTTCAAGCAATAATGAAACGGACTTAAACAATTATGAGTTTGTATTGTTTTTACATTGCTTTTAATTTAAATGTTCCCAGTGAAACAGCATGATTAAGAGTGAAGCTCATGCATATGTATGAGTTCTTTAGAAAAAGTGTACACGTAATATAAAACAAGAGGTTAAAGTTACAACCCTAGCAATGTGAAAATAGTGGCAATGAAACTGCATCAAGTCTGTCATCAGAAAAGTTTTTGTAACATTCATCATATTATTTTCTTAGTCATAGGACTTGTTTGCTATTAAATATCTCTGCCACTGCTTGAAACCTATACTTTTTTCAGTACTTACGGTTATAGCACAAAAAGGCAAGAATAGGACTACAGAGTTTTCAATATGCTTAGATGCTGGTAACCTATGCATTTATGTCCCACTGTACAGTTGTAAAGTATGTTACAGCATAACTTTATAATTAGGACATTGGTACTGCCACCATGCTGGCTACCTATTATGTTGCTATGCTGCAAGTCAATTCCAGCATAAATAGAGCACAATTTAAATAAATGAAACGTTGCCATCACTCAGATGGAAAGTGTTCTTGTGGCAAATATTTTCCAGCACTGCTGTTGGCTTAATGGCATTTTGCTGCAAATGTACCATTCTTGCAGTGGAAATCTACTTCCAACCAGCATCAACTTGCATAAAATTGCGTTATGATAATGATCCATTCAGGAACTAAAGCAAATTATATTCCTTAATTTCCACTAGGCTGTTACTCCAGGTAAGTGATCCCTCTCTACTCACACGTCTGCAACACTGTGCAAGTGGCAGCAATGACTAAATGAAAAACAATATTCAATCTTCCAAAGGCAGCTTCCTGGTTTATATATACAGTTAAACCTGCCTACAGCAGCAGAAACAGAAAATGTTAACGGTGGCCTTTGTAGACAGATGACCTCTAAAGGCAAGTTCAGCTCTCAAACTTAGTATATACATTTTTGTCACAAACCATGAACCAAATGGCATTATTATTATCAATGTTATTATTATTAGCAATAGAAGCAAGCTCCCAAGATACATGTATTTAGTTTAGCAACTTAGCAAAAATTAAAAAAAAGCACAGCTGTGTGCATGCACTTATACATCTCTTTCTCTTTCCTACACAGGCAAACACTTTTAACTCACTATCAGTAGAAATGGTTCCTAAATAAAATTAATAATTCACAGCTTACCTGTAATTGTGAAACACATAACTGACTCTTTTTGTTAGGGCAGTTGGTATAACTTGGCATGAAAACAGGTGTTCAGACTTTAAAAACAATGGACAGATTAAGACAGGGGTTGAGAACCTATATTACATAGTGTGCCACTTGTTTCCTGATTAATTACAAACTCAACGAGCGCATGCCACCAGTAAGAGATTAACAATGTTAACATAGAGATTTTTGGCTGCCCTTCGTGTGCCACACAAAACCTCTTGATGTGCCATAGGTTTCCAACCCCTAGATTAAACTGTCACTCAAACGCAAATGAGGTAATGACAAGAAGCTTTCTGTAGCAGCTACACCATTAATGCAAATTTCCTCTAACCCTTCTTTTCCCATTTTTTTTAATATTTGGACATTCATGTTGGGTTGTAGGGTCAGAGTAAACAGCCTATGAAAAGTTGAAATTTAAAATGATTTAAATATTTATGAAATCTAGTGACAAATTTTCACTCACCTGTTCCCCAAAGTATTTTTCAATGATCTCGAGGGCAGCCTGATAAACAGAACTGTTTTCGTGATTTTGCAGAGCCTCAATCTTATCCAAACCTCCCACCTCCTCTATCAATAAACAAATATTGTCAGCTTGACCCAGCTTCTCTGCTGCCTGCAAACAGAAATATATGGCTTTTTCAAATCAAATATATTACCATTACTAAATTTACAGCAAATATTACCTGTCCCCAGAATATATCTGATATGACAATTTGATCCAGCAAACTGACATTTTTGTACATTCAGCAACATGAAACATTTTGTTTTAAAAAAACCAAAACTATAGATTAGTCTAGTTTTGTGGGCAGTCCCTTAAATTTTCAAATGGACCCTTGTTTTCATAACATTCCATAGACCATTATATGGGACATTGGTACATCTCAAGAGCTGACTTTTTCTGAGATTCCAGCAGTACATAACAGCATTTCGCATAAACTGACTCCAGGATATTTGTTGCAAACTCCATATCACCCATCTCCCCAAACATTAAAAAAAATCCACACATGATCACTAGAGAGGGATAAAGGTATACAAAATTTCTCCTCGAGAGCTCAAGCAAGGTCCTTATTAATCACGCATCTGGTCAGGTGTTATTTGAATATGAATTGTTTATCTTTTTTCCCTCAATGCTTTGAAGTTGCTGAAATTTTTTTTTTTTTCTGGTGTTACCCAGCCAGGTCAGCTGCCTTGGAAAGTTCTTGAGCAGGACACTTAGTTCCCATTTAATTGGCATGCTTATGCCCATTAATATTTTGAAAATGCTTTATAAAACCAATAAAATTAAATCACTGCAATTTCCAAAGCTACCAAGCATTCCCAGTAGCTTAAGTATGGAACAGAGTACATGGTATGCAGCACATACATCAAGCAGATCCAGACATGATGATCCGCACAGATATTAATGGTGGCAGTCAGAAAAAAGGATCCCAACTACTTACCCAGTCCAAATTTAGTGGGTATGTAATGTCAAACCTAAAGATTTAAGGCACCAACTGTAAATCCAGTTGCCACAGGTCAAAATTTTTAAAAAAAAGAAGTAGCCTTATTAAACAAAAAAGGAGTTTTTAGAATATGAATGCCTCACCAGTGCTTGAAACAGACCAAAATAAACACTAACCAATGTTTGACTGACAGAATTACATACAGACAGGGGAAACAATACATGCCCAGCCACTCATGGTGGACATAAATATAGAATCTCATGATCAAGAAACAAAATCCACACCAACATCCTTGGTACTCATTGACATATATGACTGCAGGTAACCAACACCCACCCACCGCGAGGGTTTCTTGTAGAGAAATGCCAATCCTATAAGCATGCTTATCAGGAATTCTAGCATCTTTGGAACATAAGCAGCCCATCTGGAATGGATAACACATTCATTAAAACTGGTGCAGCTCAGCGGAGTTGTCTAGGGATCATTCTTTGCATCTCTTTCCCTCTGAAATTATGAAAATATGGGGGCTTTGTTAAATTTGGGGTAGTTGTGTATTAAGGTTTGATGGCAGTACTCACCAGAAGAATATTGGACAAGGCATCCAGAATGACGAGGATGACTTTAGACTCCTTAACAGTCAGCATATCACAAAGGGCAGGGATGACTCCTTGGTTGACAATGTAACCAATCTGTTCCAGATTGCCTCCTGAGGTTAAGTTTGTCACCGCCCATACTGCCTCTTTCTGGCTTTTGTAATCACCCTAAAAACAAAAAATCATGTCAGCAATAACCATCAGAGATTAAAGACAAAATAACAGCCAAGATCACTTTCATGAAAGCTACCCAGTTATATCTAAATCATCAGCACTTATTATTTTAGTAAAAGGTGACAAATTTAAGCTGTTCTTAAGAAACGGTAAAATCCATATCTGCAGGCCTGCCAACCCTAACAAGATCGTCTCAGTACGGTGCAACAAAATATCATGTACTGCTATTGTCAAGCTGGAAAATATGTATTTAAAAAGTTCAGTATTCCAAACTGACGAATCCATCGTAGACATTATGTTCATCTGATAAGTTTGTAAAATTCATACACACCTTATTTACCTCTAGTAAAGTAGCACAAATTTCAGTTCCAAACCATATGCAGCTCAATGGCTTGTTGCTGTCTTTCAACTTGGCATAATGCTTGGAAATTTTTTCTTCATTTCACATGATGGCAGTTGTGTCTCCACCATGTGACATAATCAAATCTACATGTGGCATCCAATAAACATAATTGTGTCCCTTCCTGCTTTAATTTAGAACACTCTGAATATTCCTTTTTTATTCCTCTGTACTAGTTATTAGAACTTTTTTTTAAAAGGCTTATTTTGTTCCTTTTGGTAGCTGGATGTAATTTTTAAAATATTCTATCACCAAGTATTAAATCATGCAGTCGATTCCCATGGAAAAATGTGCAGTTTAAAGAATCTGAGGTACTACTATAAAGTTAGTCTGGTTCTCTACCTCCACTAAAGCTAATGTGAAACCCAGATCGAAATCAAACACAGATGAGCCAATTATTCAGAAATGTTGCCTCAACAATCATATTTCCACAATTTGTGCTTTTCCATAAGCCTATATTTTAAGGGTCATTTTCGTAAGACTTAGGGCAAAATGGCAACGATTGGCAGGTCTGCCTGGATGACAAATGACCAGTCTATATGTACTTGACCTATGAACTCTTGTTAGAATTGTTCAAGCTTATTGATAGTTTGGTGTTTTAAGTCAACCCCCCCCCCCAACAAATAGGTTATTTAGCATCTAGAGTAAAGTGCCTTATCCAAGGGACACAGTGGCAGATGACCTGGGTTGATCTGAATCTGCAGCATTTTGGTTTCATGTCCAAGCACACTAACCACAATGATTCTTTGAAAAAACATGTGCAACACAATCGCTGAGATAAGATGGCAGATTTCTTCGAAAAGTGCCTCTACCTTTCGAAGAATGTTCACAATGAGAGGCATCAGCCCTGTATCTATTACAGCCTGGATCTGGCTTGTGTTCCCAGCTGTGATGTTGGATATTGTCCATGCTGCCTCCTTCTGTATGTTAATTTTGTGATGCTCCAACAGTTCATGAAACACTGGAAGGGCACCTGCTTGTACTACAGTCTGAAAATATAAAACCAAGATAGAGACTCTTGAATGCCTATTACAGGAATTTTTTCTTATGGTTAATAAACCTTTCTGTGGCATCTAAAAATATTATGGAGTCATGTAAAACATCTTCTGATGTCTTAACTTCATGCAAAACAATAGTGTAATGTACGAGGCATCCAACATACTTCAGCCAGTCCACCAGACATTTTATGAAGTCTTATTGAATAAAATAAGTATTAAATGTAATCTGAAAAAATTATTCTGCCCAAATAGCTACTCACAGTGCTAAAACATATTCATAAATGTTACATTCAGCAGAAATGAAAGATAAATTTTATGCTTATCTTTGGATCAATAATATTTGTTATTTAAGTGTACATGAAGCAGATTACAACTCAAGGCCAATTACTGGAAAGGTTAAGAAGAAAATGGGTCAGTATTGAAATAATCTGTTAAGTACTCACAACTCCCATGATGGTACAATTATGATGTGCACAGCGAATCATTACATACTGAAGTTTAACAAATGACTAGACAAATTTACTGGTTGAGAGTAAAAGTGGAGCAGGATAGAAAACTGATGAAGCATGATTCCCAGCAGTGAGAAAACTCCAAAGGTTTAATCCTATGCCAGACAGGCACATTAAGTGGAATCTGCGAGGCATGCACACAAGCACGAGTAGAAGTAATAACTGAGCAAAAGATACCATACCAATTCTTACATCGTAGGGTAATCTGCTCAGCCGAAATCCTTTAAAGGCAAACAATTTAGCACAATTCAAACCAAAGGACGTTTTCAAACATTATTTCAGCTTTGGGGCTGGAGGTGGTGTATGCATGTGTGGGGTCAATTTGCAAGGTAGTGGATGTAAATATAACACTAAAAAAAACCCCATACCAAATGCATGAAATTCATGCAAAGTTTCAAACCCATCCTCTATTATTTTAATGAATTCTTATATTCACAAGTACTTGGCAGACATCTATTACCATTGAACTTCACCATGCTAGAAGAGGAAGCAAGGTTATGAAGATCTTTATGATTTTTATCAAACAGGCATTGGACTTGTAACTCAAGGGTTGTGGGTTCACAAGGCCAGCCCAGGTTGGCTACCTCAGTCTACCCTTGGGATGAGCACTTAGCTCCTATTTCCTCAGCATAATTTGGACAGTGCATAGAGTGCCTTTAAAAGTCACACCCCCACCTCACCCCAACAAAAAATTAGAACAGATTCATGAAACTTGGGACCTGATCAGCCACTTAGAACTTTTGGTATAATGTCACCTTCATATATTCAAAAGGCAAAAAAAAAAAAAAAAAAGCAACAAAGATTCACCTGTGTTTGATGATCATCTCCAGTAACAATGTTGCCAATTGATCGAAGAGCTGGAGTGATCACAGATACTTCTTTACACTGGAGAAGTAGAATAAGCCGTGGAACAACACCTGCAAGATTTACAAAATTTAAACACTCAGAAAAAAAAGCTATTTGATGTACATGATTTGCTTAGCAATTTTATATCCAGAAATTGTTCTGCACAAACAAGCTGTAGACAGTATGAAGGTTAGTAAACTAAAGGAAATAAGTGGGTAAATTAAATAGTTTTTGTTGATTTTGAAACAATATGTAGTCATGGCTGTTGAGTAAACATTTGGGACACTGAAAAGGCGCTTTCAATGTGGAGCAGTTTCCCACTGATGCAGGTCAAAATTATATTATTTTATATCAACTCTTTAGGTGATAAGATTACCCAAAATATATCTATTTTAATTTTTTTTTAAAAAGGCTTTTGAGATCCACTTTTAGCACTGAATGTACTTGAGCAGAGCTGCAAATTTTTTTTTGTAAAGGTTTATGGTAGTCAGCCAAGTTGCAATGTAAAGCATTTGATGGCCAATGCTGTAACCTATTTTCGAGGTTAAAGTCAGTCACCTATAGCAAGGACAATTTATTTTGACAAAATAGACTATATAAATGCTGGTAGATAAATGAGAAAATTCCATGGTGCAGGTCAATTGGATACTCAAACCTCTGAATGTTTTCTTGAGTTACTTGAGCACATGATAAAATTTTTATTATATAATAATGTACGGGTCCAATAACTCAATGCAGACCAAAGTTGAGGTGGCCAAACTGTTGAACCAAGCAAGATTATGACCCTCATCCTTGACGTAATTAAAGCGAACTTTTTATTACTAGTAAAATGACTAATCAACATGCATATCTACTGATGAAATATTCTATTCACAGCAGTCCTCAAAAAATGGCAAAAATAGCTGCAATCACAAATTACTGTCATACATTTCACCCAGCTGTCAAGTCAACAGGACAACAAATCGCACAAATCAAAAGATATGCTAACATGCACACGAAAATAATATCTACCATGTTTCTTGGCTATTAGAATTTTCCCTTACTCAGAGCATAAATATCTTTGAAATTTTCAGCAATTATCACACTGCCTTCATCTACCACTGATGGATCATAAGACTGATATTGGTCACATGAAGAGACAAGTAAATGGGTGGTAATTCAAGCAAAAGCCATTTTTTAAAGTCTTTAGTACGACTCAGCCAGGGCTCAAACCTGTGACCTCCCACATCCGAGGTGGAAGCTCCAACCACTTAGGCCACCAGAGTGGTCCCCGAAGGACATAAAAATAAAAAAGTGACAGGAATATTGAAGTATGTAAAAGACCTTAATAATGCAAAACTGAGGTTTGAGTGTGTACATTCCACAGATAAATGATGACTCGTAACATACCTGCAAATGTAGCATGCCTTCTGATGATTAAAATTTGAAACGGTTAAATCCATGAAAAACAATCTTTGATTCAAATCTAATGCCAGAGACAACTGCACAAATGACTATCTTTAGCAAAATATGTCTGAAATGTGGTTGAATGGAAATATTAGGATTGTGTTTAAAGATGTTACCGGTGGTTATACTATAGCAAAACATAGGAAATGTACTATTTTGCAACCTTTCACAGAATTTAAAGACCGTAAGCAATGCAACATCAATTTTTAGTGTATACTTCACCTTTTGAAGAATACTTTTTTTTTTGTGGTGAAAACACTAACTGTAGTGGAGCTTAATCACAAAGTGGCATTAATCCAGAAGATGAGATATCAAACAGTTAACCATTAGTGGTGTTGGTGCATGCACACAAAAACTATAAACTCAAGAAAATTACGATACAATCTTTCAATATCTCAAAAATTTCTAAACTTGAAAAATCTGTCTTCATCAAGTTTTTGTTTATAAAAAAAAATTACAGCTGTTATGTGCATGTGCCACTTTTAAAATAACAAAAATCCAGGATAAAGGTTATTTTATTCATGATTTAAGCCGACTGAGAATTTCGGAATTCTTTGCTAGGGAAAATTCTGTCGTACCAGCATTGATGACTTCCTGTATTTTCTCATTAGTTCCATCCGTGAGGTAAGATAGTGCCCAGCAAGTGTCTGTCAACACGTCCTTGTCTGGATTGTAAAGCAGGCGAGTCAGTGTTGGCAAGAATTGTTTTACAATTTCAAAGCGAGGGGGAGGGTTTTTGTTGCGGCATAAATTTGACAGTGTCCATGTTATATTTCGCAGGAATGGAGCCTGAAAGAAAAGGAAACCTCTCTTAATTTTCACATGAAACATTCTCCTGAAAAACTCATCATCTTCAATGAATTGTATCACACCCATTTCATTTGACATTGTTGATCTGGCTTTTGATAAAGATGTTCAATCTCCATTTCTGCACTGCACTTCTAAACTGGATTTATTTCAATGTTTTCACTTTGTCAGTGCATAAATTTGTATCAGCAACTATTAAGATAATGGACATTTTTAAAAAATTAATAAAGCATAACATTTTAATGTGGTTGTATCAGGACAAGGTGGTCCATTAAATGTACGAGCACAACTGTATGTTGTAAAATCTGTTGTCAATATTGCGGACAAGAAAATTTAATATATTAAAACATTAAAAGTGAATACATTACATTTCACATTGGTTTATTGTTTAGTAATGAATTATACAGTGTTTCAGCCAGTTTTATAGAAAGGGCCAAATGGCTCTCTCGTTAGAAAAAGTCGACCAATAGTGTGATGACAATGGACCAACCTTGTAATAAACTGAGTCTATTCTGACATTTTCATGAAAAATCAAATATCCATTTTTACTGGAGATATTCCTCTTTGATGCCTTGCGACCATAATATATCAGTGTGAATTGATTAAAAGTATATAATTTTATTCCATTCTTAATATTGTAGTTGTTATTCCGTGCAAAGTTTGAGCTTGTGAGCAGTTTCCTGAGGTTGTGATATCTTTCTTTTCTCTTGCCACTGCCGAGTCCTAGTCTTTGTTGTAGGTAGTTTCACTTTGACCTTTAGTGTTGGTTTTTGTGGGTTTTCACATATGTTGCAAATTTTTTCGCATTCACACAATATTTATAATTTTCGTTACAGGATGTGACCAGACAATGCAAGTACAATGCTTCTGTGCATTGAAGCAAAATGTGGCAGCCACTACACTTAATTCTTGAACATATTTCCAAAATTATTTTAATTTGATTGCAAGTCAATCACTGCTCTATTGGATTAAAGGTCAAGGTAATTTTTTTTATTGCACCATTTTTGCTGCTTGAACACTTTTGTGGACAAATTCAGCAAGGGCACATCCTGACAAAAATATGTGAATTTAGAAGTAAACCTTACCGGTGAATCATTTTTAACCAATCTCAGCAATGGTTCAACAATACCACAGTCTGTCACATAATCTCTCAGATCAGCACCATCACCTGCAAGAATAGGGAAACATTTAATGTAAAAAAAAGAAGAATTAGTCCTCAAACTACAGATGCAAAGTTAAAGATGTGATGAGGCAACACCACTGTTGTGGAATCATTTTCATAATCCAATCATTTTCAGTTGAGGTTTGTTCAATTAGAGCAGCCCTGTGCTCAGTTGGACAAGAAAAAGATCACCCCTCACTTCTGCTGCAAACCCTTGAAAAAGTGCAACTATTTGTTGCAGACCTGATATGGAACAAGTCGGTAGCACACTTGTCATTTACTGTGCAAGGCACTTGAACCAAGCTCAAGCAAGTTTTTTTAATGACTTGGCATGTTTCAATGTTCAGTAAAATCCTCACCTGCAATGTTTCCGAGGGCCCAGACAGCCTGCTCACATACATTGTAATTTTGTGACCCAAGGAGTTTGATGAAGTGAGGTACTGCTCCAGAGTTAACCACAATCCGTGTCTGCTCACTGGTGCCAGATGCAATGTTTGTCAGTGCCCAGGCTGCCTCAAACTGAAGGTCTGGTCTGTTGTAAAGAAAGCAGGAATTTTCTAAGACCAATGTAACTGAACAAAGCCACTATTTTTGTTTGTGTAACAAAGCCTGCCAATAAGGCAAAGTCAAGTATCTGTGGCCATCAAAGACATAGGTATGTGTGTGAACGATCAGGAGAGATCAAATTAATCACCTACACAAATATGAAATCTGTACCCTCACCAATTCTGTGCTAATTTTATTTATCCTATCGGCATATTCAGTGACTGATTAAATGTCTCAACATAAAGAGACATTCCAGATTTGCTCTCCATGTAAGATACAGTACTTTAATAACCACTAATGCAAAGTTTCTCTGTTGCTTTCCCAATACTCCGGTGTGTCACACAGGGAATGAGCTACATTAAGTCCCCACTGGTGGTTTACCCTGGACTGAAACAAACAGTAACCAATCAGAATTCACTGCAACATATACATCACAAATGAAACCATGAAATTAGACCTAAGCAGACAAGATAAGAACTGACAGCAACTTTGCATAGTTGTTATCAAATGACAAGTACTTCATTATACAAGAGGAACACATCTGAAACATCTTTATACTGAACATGCAGTTTAGACAAGATATCTAGCATGGAATTGGTTAGGTGGAGACATTACAAACCATGTCAGCTTGTTAATTCGTAGAAGGCAAGCGGGTGTTGTCAATAGGTTTTCTTTTTTACTGAAAAAAAAAAAAAAATAAGTGCCTGTGCCTGAGATGAATTCCCTATTTAAAAAATAAACAGGTAAAGAACTAATAATTATTCATGACTGATTGAATATTAAAGTAACCAGCATAAGCCATGTATCAATTTCTATTGATTCTCTACCTTTTGTACCAATGTGTAGCAGTATGGCAAAACTACAGATATATTGATAAATCATTTAACCCCGACATGAAAAGCTATGAACTGAGATTCAAAGCAATCAAATTCTGTCACACATTCCATCCAATAATGCCAACAGCTGTGGAAGAAATGCAAAGATTTGAGAATATGTGCATCATTAGATGACCATGAATTGTAAAGTTTCACAATGGTCCATGAACCAGATAATTGGTGCAAAATTTGCTCACATAAATATACCCAGAGTTGCCTACCCCTTCCAATGAAAAATATTAAGGTTGGGCAATAAATATAGTAGGGTAGCTGCATTAAATAGTAAGGTGATTAAAAAATACTAAAAACCATTGACAAACCTATTTATTAATGGATAAAATGTGGTCTTCTGGCTACACAATAAACGAGTTCAATTGTAAACAATCCTTAAGGGAACCCAATGATCCAAGAGATCATTCAAACACTTGTCCAGTGATAACCAATAAGTACATGCATGTTTTAACATTGATTTTCTTTGCTGTGAAATTCTTTGATAGAATTTTAGAGACTCTTGCCTAATGGAACTTTTTTCTAAGAAGTGAAAAATTTCAACAAGATCCTTCTCTTTCACATTAAGTCTGGCAGAAGCTTTTTCTGCTGTCAGGTGAATCATATATTATGGGCAACCAGAGCAATGCAATTCTGGCTGTTTATGTAAGAAATATCTAAAATAATCCTTTTTAATAATAATCTTTGTTTTTTCCAAGCATCACATTAGCATTGTTACATCCAAATGAAATTAAATTATATGGAATAGACATTTCAGAAACAATTTAAATATATGTTCTCCAGTGACCTTCTCTTCACAAATAGACAATATCCTAGGAATAACTTGCCCTTCCTTATTGTCAAAATATCTTACCACAACTGGCTATTGCCCCAAGTCCAAGTCACTACTTCCCTCTGTGGCAACAGAAAAGGCTTTGATTTTATATTGACAACAATGTTTTCCTACTTTCTTAAAAAAAGTTAATTTACAGTTGCTAAAGTTCTACTCCCTGCACAGCTTATTTGGCGACTATTTTAGAGTCGGGGAACATTTTGACAAACAACTTACTTGTATGATCTGCCATGCTTATTTGTTGATTATGTCCCACAATAAATTTTGTCAAGCACTCAATTACTTTATTCAAACAGCCATGTTTCAGGCGTTGGAGGAAACTTTTTTAACAACATATCCTGTCATCACTTTAATCAACATGGTACAATTGTCCACTACACTATCCATGCTCCTGCTAATTTGTTCTAATCACAGGCACTCTAAGCCAAGCATGATATTAAAATGGGTGATAAACCTTGAAAATGTGTGTGGAGAGAAGACAAATTGGAAAATATGAAGATAAATTCTGAATCGAGTTTCATGTTTTATATTCCCTCACATAAATGCAAGAATTTATAGGAAGGATTCAACAGATCTGTGGATTTTAAGGATAAAATCAACTTTTCAAAAATGTATGGACTTTTCAAGGTTGTAGTAATTATGTTAATATGCATTATAAAAGTATCATGAAGACCACTGCTCTCCAAGTCTATCTGCAATAAGAAGAGAATCTAACCAAAATACCTGTCATTGTAAGAGAGAAATTCCACCAGTCTGGGGATGATTCCAGCCTGAATAATGTCATTTATTGGTGGATTCCTCTCCTTGGACAGCAACTTTCTGGCCCCTTGGGTTGCCAGAATCTGATTCTTTTCATCATTACCTTGTATCCCTGTAATAATCTCCACTAGTGTCAATCCCTGCACATTTTGCTGAAAAAATAAAGTAAAAAATACTGTAAGGTCCAAGATTAATCTGTTCACTATCTGTGTAAACTGTTCTGTGCCAAGAACTCCCTTTAGAGTCAGGGATGGAAACAGCCTCCCCCCACCCCGAAAAGAAATTTTCCATGCATCTCCAGGGCATATATAAAGTGACGAATTTCACACATAACTGAAAATGTGCACAAGATTTTCAAAACCATCAAAACATGTAAGAAAAGTTTATTAATTATTATTATCATTTATTAACTTAATACTTGCATTTTTTTGGGACAAATTTCAATTTTGTTGATGCCATGAGAAGATCTGAATGTTCAAGACATAGTCAAAACTGTCTCGTGAATGACTAAAACAATGAATAATTCCTGCCTGCACAATTAACTTTCGTTATATAGTGTGTCTTTGTATTTTGGTACCTTCTTTCCTACTCGAATTACATCTGGGATCAAATATCCTGACTTTTTAAAAAAAAACTGGAAACAGTCCGCCAGAAATTATACCCCTATCCCCTAGAAGAGTGGTCTACATAAAAAAAATAAACTGGATTTCTGACTAAAACTGGAAAATTTCCATCTCTGCAGAATGCCATCAAAAGTGGCACATGAATGGGAAGATGTTCTTTATGGTTACTTTGTAGTATTTACCACAGTTCAGATGTTCTCGCACAATCAGCTCTGCTCCAATGTAATCTGGCGACTTGTGCAAGCTGACATCCCAATTCAAACAGCCAATTTCCAACATAAAAGGGTTTATTTTCCCCACAACTTTTTCAAATATTGCACAACATACCTCTTGCCTTGGTGTTGTATTCTAACCAACTGTACCGTAACAGCCAAGATTTCTAAATTTTTGCTTAAAATTTGGATTTCCTGTTGAGCAGTTGATCTAACACAGATTCTGACATTGTTGTAGACTTATTGTCCTCCATTAGGTTAGAAACACTACTTTGCCATTCACTTTCTTCATTCTCTTGTTCACTCTGCACATTTGTGTCACCAGTAAATTGAAAAGAATCAGCAAGTTTCCATCCAGCCATCACTGACCGTTATGTCACCTTCACTAATGGGACCAAATATTGAGCATGTGGAAATTAAAGCAAAGAGCATCAGTTATATAATCCTTCTAGCAGACATTTGACATACATCTGTTATAATTAGCAAGAGTTCCAAGCATTGTTTTGTATGAACCTATACTTTGGAGTGGAGGTATTTTTGAAAAATAAGTATCCATATGTTTATTCTGTTTGTTTATTCGGTGCATCTTACAGTTAAATAAAAATGTGTACCGTGCATAGTGCATTTTTATATGCATGACTAATATGCGCGAGTTCTCACACTCATGCTGTCCAAGTGTGCAAAGTCATACCATTTCTTTTTTGTTATTTGCACACTCGCACACCTTGGTAGCATCTCTGGCTAAATTTAACAAGAATTATGTTCATACAACATAGATGTTCAACCAGTGCATTAACTGACACTTATGGAGTCCATTTTTGCAAAACTGATGTACACTATACAGCATGAAATGATCATTGTCATTGTATGGTGTTACTTGTTACCCATGCATAATATACTGATATAAGAATACTTTTTTGCAAATATTAATTGTTACGAGTCTATGCTCTTAAAATAAGTAACAAAAAAAAAGAGTAAAAGACAACAAGCTTAGTAAAATTTAACAAATAATTTATTTCCCAAGAATACAAAGTGAAAATGAGAAAAAAGAACTTATGGTATTATGATTAAATCCCAAAATCCAAGAATTACGGACACAAGTCTTAATAATTTAAAGTCCTGAATAAAATTCAGTAAAAGTCCCGAAGAAATCCAAAACTGAAGTCAATGGCATGTAAGTGTTAGCTATTAAAGTGTTGATGTGTCAACAGTCTTTTGCTGAATCACACAAATTTAATTCCAGGTTTGAATATACTATAAATTCCAGTGAATGTCTCTATCCAAGAATTTTATCAGAGCACTTTTGTAGTTCCAGAGAAAATAATCACTTGAATTCAATAATCTGAAGCCCAACTGGTCACAACATAATACAACTTGAAAGTGCTAGATGTTAAAGCACGAATGACCAAGTCCTCACAATCACAAGATTATATTACTTCTCTACTTGACCTCAGGTCACAATCAGCATGTCTAAAAAAAAACATAACCTAATGGAAAATAACCTTCTAGAATGATCCTGATGTTTTACAAAATCAAAACCATAACCTGTAAAATTCACTAAGGAAAGTCAAAACCCTGACCTAAATAAACATATTTACTTGTTCTATTAACAAAGATCCTGATATTAAGCCCATACACATGGAGAATAATTCAGCTATGTATTAGTTGTTTACATAAAATTATATATATAAAAAAAGTCCAGCAGGTCAAGCAGAAATGAACTCAATTTTGGACAAGGTCACGTCCAGCATATAATGTTACATTACAATAACATGTAATGAAATAAAAAAACTAACAAACAATTAAATTAAATATCCATAGCATAATGTACGAAATTGTTACTTGAAGATTCAATACATCATGAATATA
Source organism: Megalonaias nervosa (assembly GCA_016617855.1). Classification (NCBI taxonomy): domain Eukaryota; kingdom Metazoa; phylum Mollusca; class Bivalvia; order Unionida; family Unionidae; genus Megalonaias; species Megalonaias nervosa. The sequence continues at coordinate 22,614 of JAECUM010012323.1, forward strand.
TGAATGTGTCCACTCTTTATGCACTTTATGATACAACTCAACTCTGTTGGCTGTTATAATCCAGATCATTTAAATACCATACTGTGTACAGATAAACCAATCAAATTCACACAAATATGACAACATGACAACAGCATCTTTGAACAATTACTGTTCAAAGTTTCAAGACTAAACTGTTATATCAGGTTATATGGTCAGAATATTACTGAAATAATTTTTTATTAATTTGATATATAGTTTACTATATAAAATAAATTTTTAAAGTGCACACTATTCAAACATGCCACTCCACCCACTCTGAGAAGTTAATTGCAATTATTGCTATTTATAAGGGGCAAAAAAGCGTAATTTTGACATAAAAAAGTGTAATCTATATATTACATGCCAGTATTACAGCATGTATGAAAATGATACATTTTCACTACTAACCTGGTTCTGTAGCTGGTAAAAATTCTAGTCACAAAGGGCAAAATCCATATGGATTAGAACCAGAATACAAACGCAAAATATACTTAAAAATGGTTTATACTCAGCACTCACTTCAAATAGTCTAGATGTGTAACTTTCGCTGAATGATCCTGAACTGGAATCTTGCAATGATCATGGTGAGGTGCTCTTGAGTGAAGATTTACATTACCCTCATATTCTTCTTTTAAAGTTTGTAAAGCAGTGTTGGTTTGTCACTTTTTCTGATCTGGCATGTTTTGAAGTTTGAGAAAATCCATCTGCTCTAATATTTGCCATCATATAACATCCACAACTCAAACTGTAAAATGTACCACTTAACATCTGGTGCCATTTTCTTTAAAAATAGACTGGTTCACCAAGCAACTAACATATCAATAAAATTAATCTGTTAGGCAAGGTTCACTTTTGAAGAACCTGTACATTTTCTTTGAAAGGGGATGTATACAGTGGCTATAAATAGCAAATAAGGAAAGTGATCTTATGCTATTCTTATGCAGTGGTCACCTTTCTTAGAATATTTTCAAATTTATGTAATAAGTGAAATTAAAGAGATGATAATAAAAATGACAAAACAACTTTTTATTGCTTTATTTTTATTTTATTTTTTAATGTAGCAGAAAACGTAATTTGGTGAAAAAAGCATAATGATTAAGCCAGAATGGTTGCCATGCATGTTTATTGTATTGATATCTTAGTTTTCTACAAAAACTCAAATTTATAATTTAACTGATTTTAGCTAGATCACAAGGCAAAGTGCATGATCAAGGTACACAAAATTCTTACTTGGGTCACTTTCATCTCATGCATAGTATTGAATGATACATATAAATTGCACAGTAGAAATTAATTTCTGCACCAACTAAACTGTATATTTTACACCACAAATATAACATTGGACTAAAGATTTTATACCAGGCAGTAAAAATGTTTTTAAATTGAAGATGTAAATGTAATTTCAAAAACTATATCCATGGTTTCAATACACCGTTAGCAACTTCGCTGATACAGATTAAAGTGATGCCTACATATGAGTGAGAAAATATTTGTTGGTTGTCAATTTTGCACAGTAACCATTTTTCTACTTCAACATGTCATTGCCAAGTACCTTGTTTCCAGCATCTTGCAGAGGACTTGTGGGTTCATCATCATCATCAATGGCTACATTTCGTCTCTTCAGAAACTGGTCATCCTTCCGTTGCTTTCTTAGTTCTACAGACACTTCATTTCTACGCCTTCTCATTTCCTTAAAAGAAAAAAATGTGCACAAATTCAAAACCCATTGGCAATGTGAAGAATTGTTATAGTGAACCTATCTCAACAGAACGTATTCAGGTAAATACCCTGTCAGTGATTTTGCCACCAGGGTCTTACAAATTTAAAAAATTAGATTATAACCATTAGATAAGCTGTAGTCCAGAGAAAGCACTTTAAAACCTAATGCAACATATGGTACCACAGACTCGGCACCATTTCACAAGTCCTGGTTGTTAATACTTGATATTTGTTTTGTATGTAACAGCAACACAGTTATGTAGATACAATGTAAATTACCTAGCGTTAAGGACACAGGCACCTTTTGACCCACAGTTGTCTTCTGCCCTCCAAAAATAGCTCATATCATTATATAAACTGCCTTTGCAAAACCAACATCTAACAATTTTGCTGAATCAAAGAAAATGTGCCAATATTTTCAAACTGTTCAACTCCATTATACCAGAATACCACATTTTTGCATCATGTACTGTATTCAGTGGAGTCGTCACAATATACAATAGACCCAAGTAGACAATAGACGCTCAAGAGGACATATTCAACAACAGATCATCCCATAAGCTCATCTGGTACATGTCTGGATTCTAGACTTCTCGTCACTGGATCTAAAGCCAACTACACATTGACAGACCTTTGCAAAACATCTACTTGTGCGCTGGCAAAAGAGCCAAAACCCCCCCAAAATTTACATATTGACGCATTTGGCTATCAGGTCTCTCTGAACGAGACATCACTTGCCCACATGTACAATCATCTGACGGTTTTATAGTAAAAACAAATGGTTCCCCATTTCTAAGGGTTAACAGTTCAAAAGAGGGGACAATGTGCCAAAGGTAAGTTGGTCAGAAAGAAGGATTCAATAGTCCAAGACTTAAATGGAACAATACAATGGTATTATTTATTGTCCGAGTTAATGAACCAATTTTTAAATACACTTGCATTTGTGAACCCTTGTCAAACTACTTTTGAACTAATGAAGAACAGGGTCAAAAAGCTTCCAAGCTGTGAATCTTATGACCATTTTTGCTATATTCTCCGAGTCTGTTAACTTCCTGAACCATCTAACTCTGGAAAATAGAGCTCATGCATAGCTGCGAACCCCAGAGTACAAAAATACTGACTACCTGTGACAAATTTTCGGGAACAAATACTGATTTTTAAAATTTTAATGCATAGGTAACTATTTACAACATATACAACCATCAGTAAAGTTAGACAGTGCCTTACATAATTATTTAAGATCAAAGATGCATGTGTTGCACACTTGTACCTTCTGGAAGGGCACCATGTTCCATCTGGGTGCCCATTCAAGTGGTGCAAGAGTGCAACACACTCAGACACAGGCAGTTTATAGGAGCCTTTTCCACACCTTGTTTTAATCATTATCGATTCCAATGTACCAACTATCATTGATGATCTCAATTCTGTGTGATTTTCTTACTGTTTTCATTCTAGCATACAAGTAATCCTTTGCGATTTTACTGTCTGGAAAACATGTGCAAAATATATCACCAGCAACACTAGTAAATGAAAGAGGAAGGTTCATTTCTAAAAGAAATTTAATAAACCGAATTTTGATCAAATTAAATCAAGGTTCTCTCTGGTATTTATATACATCTGAAGTTCAGGCCGAGTTGTTTATTATGAAGCAGCAAGCTGATGTTTATTAGCTTTTTCATGCGCTTGTATTTCATGGACGCCTCCATGCCCAAGAGTGAAATCACATTACACAATTTGCAAAATGTAAAGTTTTCTCCTTTACTAGATGGTTTGACAAATCTAAACAAGATTGCACAATTGTCCTTCCAGTTGTTTTCTGTCTTTCCTGGAGAAAATTTGGAATATTCTGCTTTCCTATTCAACATGATCAGAAGTTGAATATTACGAAGATGGGATACAGTGACAGCGGTAACTGTTTGCGAAATCCAATATGGCGGATAAAGACAGGCATGGTAGCCTCGATTTCGAATGAACCAATCATATTGTAGAACTGTAGACCTATATACATGAGATACATTTCTATAAGAATGGAACCGAGTGCCCATTCTAAACTGAAAATTGCAAGGAAATTTTATTATTTCTTTTTAAAATTAAAAAACTTTTTTTGCACAAAAAAAACATACACCCGTATTCAGGTCCAAAATATGGGACAAATACGGAAAAAAATGGGACACTTGGCAGCTATGCTCATGTACAAAAACAGTTCAAACTTGTGAAAGGTTGGACAAATAAACCTTTGGAACATCAAGCAGTTCCTGATGAAAATAAATCTTCCATAATACACTATATAGTATACAAAGTTTTGTAAACTTTAGAATTTCTGCTTTATGAAACAAGTCTAATCTTCAAGGTCCAACTGAAGTAAAGAACATGCCAACATGTTTAGTGAATTTTGCAATGGGTAATGAAATCCTGTCGCAACTTAAGAAAACAAAATGACTAACACTGCACCGTTCATTAATAAGGCTATCAATAGATTCTGAGCACAGAAAAAAAAAAACCCAAAACCACAAGCAGACAATTATCTGCAGGGGTCATGCTACTGGGCGAAGTGGGCGACTAAGTCGCCTACAAAATGTAAACTACTTCTGTTAGAAAAATGAAAACGACTTCGTCCTGTAATTTTTTTTTACAGGTACTATTGACCCTACTATTTGAGATGCTCCCTTTGCCTTAGCCAGGTTAATTCTAGCCTCTTGTAGCGATATGTATCCATCAAGCCATCTGTAGCTAGGCCCAGTTTTGATATGCATTATGCTGACAAACTCTTGAACATTCACAGGCATGTGTTTTGATAGCTGATTGACCATTAACCCTTTCCAGAGTAAGCTATATTGCAACTATTACTGCCTGATTTCTGCACGTTATCCTTTGATGATAAATGCATACAAGCTTGTTTTTCAGAATTTTAACAATAATATGTAAATAGCAATTGGTGTTTTAAGAACTGAATCGGTGATCTGGAAATTTTAACTGCCTCTCGTACACTTTTTCATCGTAAAATTAGTTTTGAAACAGTGCTGTAAGTGAACCAAGCCTAATTGGGAAATAATGACCAACATCACTTATTAGATTATCTGTTTTCGTAAATCATCGGTCAAGTATATTCAGAAAAATATTCAATTCATAGAAAGCAAAGCCTAGGTATTATGTTATTTAAGACTAAAATTCAATTATGTAGGTCAGAAACGTATGGAACAATGCTATGTTGTGGAATTCATGAGAAGCGTTGTAAGGTCAAAGTTTTCTGACTTGTGTTTGTGAAAATATGGAAAAAAAGCAGCAAAGCAGATACTATTTAACCAATGCCTAAAATTACTACAAGTACGTAGACAAACAAATAAACCATAAATTTGCATTCCTATCAATGGACAATTGTAATGAAGCTATATAAAGTGAGTGGTTTCATTACGAAAATCCCTCCTAAAAATAGATGCACTTGTGTCTCGTTTTGATTCAGTTGGAAAGGTTTAGTTCATACACCATCTATAAGAGTCATGTCTGTAATTTTATGCATTTTAGTGTGCTGTGTATGAACAGTTACTGTAATGTTTTATACGCAACAAAGAAACAAGGACAAACAGAACAATCTGAAGACACGTGTACATTTGCCCTCACGTACCTGGTGAGGGGTTTGTTTCAAACGCGGTTAGAAATCTTTGAAACTTCCATTATTGTGAACTAGAATTAGAAAGTATAAAGGAAAAAAAAAGTTCAAGGGTAGTTGATTAAGCATTTTTACTAACTTGAAATTACAATAATGTAATCTGGTTACTCAGTTAAAGTTTGTAACAATGTAGTTTCTATTATTCTCTTTTAGAGTCATATCACCAAAATAACTCAAAAATGTTCTACTTGAAATAAAGTATTGCTTAAATCAAACGTTAAATGCAGATATGAATAATGAGAAATAGAGGGCATTATTCAAATAAGACACACACACGCTCACAATATATATATATATATATATATATATATATATATATATATATATATATATATATATATATATATATATATTGCATTTCTTTCTTCGCATGCACTTCTCCTTGATGAGCTCTCACTTCTCCCAAAAATTCTAGTCTAGCTTGACCCCTGTTATCTGGAAGAATTAACAGAACTACTCTGCACTAAAATGCAGAAATACACTGTCACATATGCCAGTGTACTGGTCACATGGGATGTGAATGCCAGGTTGGACACCATTCAGCTTAAAGGAAAAAAGTCATAATAGTTATTTACAAGTGTTATGTCAAGGAGTCAACTGCATGTAATAATTTGAAAGACTGCAAATCTCAAGATTTTCAAGGGAGTAATTATGTTTGAATTTATGTACTTTCCCAATTCCACTAATTATTTTTTTGTTTGTTGAGCAAGTTTGTTTTATGTTTACTGGCCATCTTTGCATCTAGATGGTGTATGTATAGTATAGACATTTTTGTTCCACCGATTCAAAACCTTAGACCATCAGTATTACAATTATGAAGAACAAGAATCATATAGTAAATTCTCACATCTAGGCCTCGGCCCTTGTTCTTGTAGACTCGGATGCGGTCCTGGTTCTCTTGGGAAGGCATCTTTGGTGTTGTGAATTCTTTATCAGAAGCGAACAAAAATCTTCTGGGATGTGTTTGGCAATCTTGTTAACAGGTGGTGGTTGCTGTTCACAAAATTCAAGCCTGTTCTGTCCAATCTTGCATAAGTGAAGATCAAATTAAAAAAAATTAAATTCTCAGTTTAGAATTGGCAATGAACCTGAAAAGAGAAAATGATAAATGAAGCAGTAGACCTGTGGGTTAAATTTGGCAATTCAAGCTCTTTGGTCCAAATGCAAAATTTACATAAAATCCAAAACCAGGTGGTAAAAAAAAAAAAGACCTTTAGCACTACAATCTAACCAGTTAAGAATCTGATGATGAAGCTATGGTAAAATTGTCAGATGTCTCTCATTTTTGCCTATATATGCTTGCAAAGACAAATAGAGGTTCAAAACTTTGATGCTTTGTGATGCCCAGACTGTCCTTGTCACGCTTTGAAATTTATCTTGGTAAGCAAGGTAACAACCCTGAGAATGGCCTTGCTTACAATATAGTAACTAAGCCAACAAACAACCTACAAGGCTACAACCATCACATATTTTGGTAATTTCCTTAGTAGCATAAATTGGATTCAAGATTTACATGCGAACAGATTTGTATGCATGTGGCACAAAGGCTTTCCCAAATCTTTGAGAAATCGACAGTTAAAAAAAGGGGAGATAATAAAATCTTGCAGGAGGTAACAAATTTAAGTACATCAGTCTGGAAACAAGAAAAATGTTTACGACGTCTCCACCCCATCCTGAATGACCCGAAATGCAGGCTCAAAGATTTGTTGACCCCAACATTTTGGATTTCCCTCAACCACACACAATCTACAGCCACAAAATAACAAATGGTAAAGTTGGACACTGATTAACCAAAAAGGTGCTACTCCCATCATGACTTAGCTACAGAGGGATCTGATAGGGGGATTCAGTAAGCATGAAGGATCTGGGGTGGAAATGGACCATCTATGACTATTGAAGCTGAAACATTGTGGGTCACAGCAATGACCAAATCTATGGAAATAAATGACAATGTCAATATCACATGAAACAACTCCAAGCATGATGAGAAACTGTATTGGTGCTCAGTGTGTGGTGTGCATCTCTGCAGGGGTGGATACCATACAAGTATAAAAATACAAGATACAGATTAAAACTCTGGTATCAAATCGTCTGTTGATCTTTTGTTTTCTGTCTTCAACACTAATCTCTTCCATTTTGTACTTCAGTTATGCCTCGCTATTTTCTCTAAGTTCCAGAAATATGATATACTTCAATATATATATATATATATATATATATATATATATCTATCTATCTATCAGCGTTTCCCTTTACCCACATTTGTGCATCAGGGACGCACGCCGGAGAAAATTGACGCACATGTTATGTTGCTGTGTTTTTTGATGCAAAGGATTTGCAAAATGCAATCAGGATTTATTTAATATCCATTGCTTCGGATGAGGGACGGCATCTTGTATGTTTCTCGCATAGGCATAGTCTGGTTCCCTGTATTGTATGCTCCCTGCGTTGTGTTCCGCTATACGGAGCACACAAAATTGAGAACCAGACTAGCACAGGCAATGTCATGACGGAATAGCTTCCCCTAATCTCACGAGCTCTCACATGATTTTCATCGAGCTCCACAAGATGTCGTCCAGATGTTTAACCTCACTGCTTGTTGCACTAGAAAGTGGTCTCCAGATTAAAACGGCATGCACTAAGAATCAGTAGCCACTAAAGTGAAAGAAGCAGGACACAAACGAGTAGCTGTGGATCTAACTTTAATGAAAAATGGAGAAAACAATTCCCGTGACTGGAATACGGCATGTCCATTGGGATTACCGGTGTGACTTCTGATCGTGTGATTGCGAGGACTGCAAAAGTGAATAATCCTTTCGTGACAGGGTTTAAGAATTTTAACAAATCTGCCCTTGCTTGCCACAAGATACCTGAAGAACACATTATCACCAAAGACATTCTTTCACAAAAAAGGAATCAGTAAACTTGCAAATACAAATCCATTATTTAGATTACAAAGTCAGGGGGTCATTGCAGATTTTGTTGGTTTTTAACTTTGCTGCAACGAAAGAAAGATCTAAAAGTTCAAGTGTAACTTATTAAGGAGAAGATTAATCATTAGCCTCTTTGATTTTTGGATAAATGTGTTTTAGGATGAAACACAATGAAACCAATGATAGTACACATTTTATGACAGGCAGTAAATTAACTGTCATTTGGTTAGAAAGATTTATTTGGCTTTTTGTTTTGGTTTATGTGTAATGTGTTGGTCTATAATATTGCTACAAAGAGATTATAAGGAGACTGTTAAAAGTACGACTTTAAACTAAAAGGTAGGTGAACTAATAAAATTATCCTATGAATGAACAATGCATTTGTGTGTTAATTGTGCATGTTGGTTTATTTGTATTGTTAGAGAGAGAGGGCATTTTGAGCAAGTTGCAATACCCTATTTCAAGTTGAAAAAGTATGGGTCAGATGAAAATTTGTCAATATATTTTTGACCTCCCCATTTTTTTATTTAACCCTCAGTTCTGACACCTTGGGTTTCTTTTTAAACCCTCAATTTTACACCCCTGGGGGATACACTGTGTATATATAAACATATTGGTTGATTAACATGAACAGAACATATGTAGTACAAAGGGCCCAAGAAAAATCAGTTTCACGGTAAAATAAAAGTTGCACACCGCTCTTCTCAGCAGACTACCTTGTATTTTGAAAGTATACTAAAAATTCTGTAAAAAAAATAATTGTACTGCCATAAAGATCAGCTTTTCCTCTAAAACCTTGTGTTTTGAAAGTATACTAAAAATTCTGTAAAAAAAATAATTATACTGCCATAAAGATCAGCTTTTCCTCTAAAACCTTCCTATACTTGACAAACGCGTACAAGAGTAAAACTCAATTTAGGTTTAATATTTACGCTTTTACTACACACTGTCACACATTGGTATAGACCATATAGGCCAACAGTTTTTCTATTTATAGAACACTGCACTGAGTAGCTTTTGAACATGTGTATGACAGCCTACACAGCAGAAGATGCTACGAAGTCAAGGGTGCACTTGCCTGACCTTTCAAAAAAGGAACAAAAGCACCTGACCCAACTAGCGACTGGGAAAATTTCATCAGCCCGTATTTGAACACGAGTAGTCCGAGACATCTGGCTATGGAATTTATATATATATATATATATATATATATATATATATATAACCTGGGTATCAAAGTTGTAATACATATCTAGCAGACAATAAAATTCATTGACAGATGACTGATGTTTTGTTCATGCATATACTGTGCACACACCTTTCAAACTTTACCCTTTTAAAATTCGATATCAATCCCATTTATACTCTGATAATTTCATCCATCCATTTTTTCTATATATATATATATATATATATATATATATATATATATATATATATAGGGACATAAACTTGAGATCTTTCTAGATGCCAGACAAGGAGAAAGAATATGCGGTATGCATATCAAGATTTAGAGGCTGCTTATCTGCATAAGTGCTGGGTTAAGCTACAGACAAGTCAGCTTGAAATACGGTATCCCCAAAACATTAGTGTAACAAATAAGCGGTCAATACCTTCCAAGGTCAACACCAGAATGACCTCAGGCTATACTGGCAAAGGTTGAAGGAATTGTAATCATTGGAACCATCATGTAAAGGATTTGGGATTACCCAAGAGCAGCCACCACAAAATGCAAAATAATCAAAATTAGTACAAAATTTAAAAACATGGTACAATGAGATAATTGGTGGAAATGATCAAAAGGCTTGACATCCTGAATTGGCATTCAGAAGTCTGAGAAGTTGACATCTTGTGCAAGAATGAATTTCATAATTGTTAAGTTCTCTGAAGATCTTCAAGACACAGAAACAAACTTAAACCTACATGGCAAACCTCAACTGATATGGAATTGTGACGAGATAGGCTAACAGTTCAAACATTCCAACAACTGTTTGCCAAAACAACACCAGGCCACAAGTAATTGGTAGAACATACAACTCAAGAGAAAATGTGACAATTCTCGCATGTCAATACAGCAGGAAAAGCCTACCACATGCACTGCCAGAGATACTATGAAATGTTTGTGGTCATTTAACTGCATGGATGCCCGGACTGGTACAGTATGGATCTACCAGGGAGAATACTTGGATGTGCTATATTTTTGGTGAAGAACGGCTCTGGAGAGTTTTCTTGGAACACTATGACCCCAAGAAACCACATCTTCTGATCATCATTCTCATGAAGCCACTGGATTATTAATACAGGCAAAGACAGAATATACATATTCCAGCATTACCTCCACACACCACCCACTAACTTACAGCCCTTAGAGAGAAGCATCATCAGGCCTTTCAGCAAGGCCTACAAAATATGCATAGAGTTCCAGATGGAGAATCCCGGGTTACTTGTCAATTATGCCATCTGGCGTGGCAAGATACAATCATGACCAACAACAACCAATAGCTTCAAAGCAACTAGTCTTTTCCTATCAGTACTGTTGCAAGAGAGTCTGCTTGCTTGCCATCAGCACCATGAATAGCCTGACCCTACCCTTTTTCAACATGATCAATCAGTAGTCTCAGCCACATCCCACTTAACTCAACAAATTTACACCCTGTAGCTTCTCTTAATGCAGTTAATGCAATCTCAATAATTAAAGTTCCCTCAGCCTACCATCATTTCAGGATTTAACTGATGTTTAAAAAAAGCGTGTAAGAGAGTTATTTTAGTACAGGTACCCAGTTGAACATGCTCAGCATTTTCCGTACATCACTGGCTCAGATGTGCTTTTGGCTAGTGCTGCTGACTAGCTTGATATCAGCACACAGCTCTTTAGGATGGCAAAGGAAAAATCATTGCTTGAATGCAAGAATGAGAAAGAGGCAGAACTGATTGAGACTTCATTGCCAAAAATGAGTAACTATGAGGAAAATTTTGGCATAGGAATATCATGGAATCCCTAAGTAGTGTGACAACTAAAGCACAATCAAAACACACCATCACATCCAGTCTATTGACAGGTGATGACATAATCAAAGAAAGGAAAATGATCATTAATGAGCATTGGAGAAGGCAAATAGGGAAAGAAAAACAAATGAAAAGAAAGACTAAAATTGATAAAGATCACTCCAAATCATAGGATTTTGGAGGAAAATGGAATTATATAGAGATTTAACTGAATTGCAATGAAATTTACATTTTTGCAGCACCTATTAAAACTGAAGCTATATCAGTATATTTGTTGGCATTCCTTTCCCAAATACTTGTACTAAGAAATACACTAAACAATGACAAATTTGGTACATTAAATAGTTAATCAATTTCTGGATCATTCGAATAACAGGGTTGGAAGTGAAGTTCAATTTTAAAATTTGAGGCATTTTTTAAAAATAGTTTTTTTTCAAGGTTTTAGAAAAAATTGTGCAGTCCAAGACAAAAATCAGTTACAAGATTATCTCCACGATGAGCATAACAAAATTAAAAATTTGATGAAGTATGTTTGTTTTGCTTGTAAGTAAAATGGAAATAAAGATAAAGTTAAAATTAATAAATAATTAGACTAGCCTAATGAAAAACCGGGACTAAAAAAGCATTTATATGCAATCAGGATCAGACTTGGGTTCAATTACAATGTAATTGGAATAATCACGTAATTAAAATTACACTGTATTTGTAACTGTTTTTGATCATCATCAATATAGTACAATTGTGATTGATCTAGATTTGTGTATTACTGCTCAATTTCAAGTCAATTACAAAGGAAAGAAATGTTTTTTAATTACAAAGAAATTGTAAAAATTGAGAAACGATACATATTTATCTTTACAGCCAGATGCTAGGCTAATAATATAGGAATTAAAATATAATAAGCAATAAAGCTACATGATTTAGATAAGAAACTGTATATAAACAATTTTACTTAGTCTACTGTGGGATTCAGACTTGGGTTCAATACAACATAATTGGTGTAATTTAGTAATTAATTACAATTACACTGTTTTTTATTGTATTTAACATTACCAATACAGTGCAATTGCAACTGAACAGTCATAATTTTGAGTAACAGAAACTGTAATTGTAATTGACATCTTTATGTACATTGTAATTGATGAAAGTAAGTGAACCCAAGTCTGGTTGGGATAGTCATTATTTTTTCAAATTTTTAAGACTTTTTTAAAAGTTGGGTTCCTTTGGGTTTTAAGGGCTTTTTTAAAAAATATTTCTAAGGTCAGAATAATTTTAGGGTTTTTTTGGGGTCCACTTCTAACCCTGGAATAACCTTCTCACTAATGCTAACAAATGCATTTTTGCAATGTATTAAAGGAAAGAAGGGTGTAGGGTAAAATTGAAATGGAAGTTGAAGTGTTTAGCATATGAAGGTAATAAGGAGATGCCAGTCCATTCAAGAAGGCTTTTGGGTGTTCTCTTTCCCACCTTGGTCAATTTGCCAAAATTTCATTATGAATTAATTACTAGACAAAATTTACTGATATGGAGATTGATTTTGGAAGTGATCAAAATATTGCCATCCACACCAATCAAGACATGGCAGTAGAACATAAACATAAATTAAAAAGGAGGTTTACAGTTAAAACATAGGTATGATAAAGTGACAAGACAGGCAAAAGTATGGGTTGTTTTCACAGACGTCAAGATTGTGTATGCAAATACCCACAATGCAAAGTGCGTGTACCTTGCGCTGCCATTTTGAGTCTCTAACAAACCTTTACCAACACGGGTTATCACGCATATTCAAGATAAAAACCCTATTTAATTGTTAATAAAGAGTTTACTTAATCGAAATGATGCATAGATTATACTTGAAATTATGTTCCTCTATAGCACAAAAATAAAAATACAACTGTTAAGTTCCATGGTTTATATCAAAAGACAGAAAAGTGAAGTTGAACCGTAATCGAGCATATTGCTATCAAATATAACTGCAGTTATATTTTTTATATAAACAGACAATATGGACTTTTTAAAAAAATATTTGTATGATGTTCCCAAGCTTGTCACCTTGAAAGAGTATTTCTGGGCAATGATCTTTGGGATACAACAACAGTTACAAAAATAAAAGTTCGTAGCATGTGTATTATGCCAGAACTTTAATGAACAAATACTTTTCATGAAAACGCGCTTGTGCCAAAGACAGCTGACAAACCAATTTTAGTAAGTACGGTCAAATATTGTATTTGTGGTGGATTGATGGGCATTGGATGATTTAAGCGATAACTGTTCAAACAAGTTTCATCTTCAGTGTATTAAAACGAAACATTTGCCTAACAGAGCGTAAGTTTGTACAGAACATCAAAACCGGTTATTCTTGAAATGCTTTTAGAAATATGAAATTATATATTAACGATTGTTTTTTTTAACTTGAACTATAACTAAATGATAGATTTCAGCCCATGTAAATTGAAAATCATTACATGTTTCTACCTGTTTGTGTATCCATTTGTTTATGCGTCTATTGAGTGATTGATCTATTTGTTTATGAAAGAATAACAAAGATGGTTGAAAAGTCAATGTTTTACTTGAAGAAAAAGGGGGAAAGTCAAGCATTTGGTCTCGTGCAGTTGACATGCACAACATAATGTGATTTATTATTATATCCTTACGCACAATATGAGGCTTGCCTTGATAATTATGTGAGAAGAACAATGTTGTTAAGTACCGGTTTGAGACTCAAAATGGCAGATATGGAAGTACACACGTTTTGTGACATCACGTGAAAACAACAGATATACTACTGGACAACAAATCACCCAAAGCTGCCAACAATGATGGGAACATTTTTCTGTCTAGGAGAAAGAAAAAATAAAAACTTTTTTTTGGTTGGAAAAACTTACTTTACATAATCTAATGTCTGCTGTGTACAGAAAATCCTATATCATTGCGAACATATTGGATAGTTATGACACTTTGCCTTCGAGATAAATAGCTGATAAAACGTGTTTTGTTGCATCAGGGATCAATACTTAAAAAGTTATTGCTTTTGGCGATCAAGCTCGACATTTTCTTGAAATGGAAAGCTTATTCCACCTTGTATTTCCTCAGGGTCATATGAAAAAAGCTGATATTACATCTTAATGTCTTCATATTTAAAAGATTAATCCGTTTCTGATAGGATTTTCCACAACATATTAGACAAAAAAAATGAACAAAAACTCATAAAACATAAGCTCACCTACATCTGCCTTTGTTTTCGTGCAAAAAAATTGAATGGAGTCACTTAACAAAAAGGCTCAAAGACATCAGAATTACATGGAGTTGAATGTTTACAAAACATTTCAATATAACCATATGTAAGAGATATGCTAATTTCACCATGAAATAACGCAAGATCAAGATCCTGCAAAAGATGACCAAAGGAAAATATTACAAATGATAGGGTAATCTGGTCATATTCCAACCACTGATAGCATTGACATGAGATCGACAACTTCGTGACTGAAGCCGACTACCGTGTCCCTAAATATGATACGGGAAGCAGTCAATTGGTCTTCTTGCAACAAGTTTCATTATTCAAAAAGCATATAATTTGAGTTCTTCTTACTGAAAAAATGACTATCACTAAATACGCAGGGGTAAATCCGACCATGTTGTGGCTTATTCCGACTTGTGATGTGTAATTCTGACCACTATATATAGACCGTACATATATAAGTTTCATCTGTAAAATACAAAGATTTTGTTTATCTTGACAGAATTGAAAGCTTTTAACTGTTTTTATTTTATTTTCAGATAGATAGCAGATAGAAAGCGATATTGCTACATAGATAATTGTGGATATTGTTATAGAGATAACTGGAGAGAATTACCATTTGTTTTTATTCAGATTTATACCTTTAAGTTTTTATTTATTTGTTTTTTATTACGTATTTATCCCTGGTTTGTTTTTTTTCCTTCAAAGTTCAATACAAACTAATCATAATTCTACAATTTCTTTACGCTTGTTTTCTTGGTCAGAATTGCCCTCTTATGAAAAATAATCTGGGGTTAATCCGACCACTATAAAGAACATTGCATAACATTGTTATTTGTCATAAAACTGGTGCAATGTTTACTTTTTTAGTGACACAAAGCATTTTTTTAAATCTACGATAGCATAATTATTATGTTATTGAAAACTATACAAATCTCGAATGACTGATGCCTGACTAGAGTCCTGGATAAAAAAAAATTATGAATGCCTCTTCTGAACTCACGCGGAAGAGAGAATACGGAGGCGATTACATCATTTTGTCATGCGATGCCCTCGTCGCCTGGAAACATCTTTACTAATTTTCATACGCATATCCACAAATAAGAACAAAGAACTACAGCAAGTAATTTGCATATCTTTGTTGTAAAAAGCAGGACGTACATCCCCGGTCGGAATTACCCTACTGATCGGAATATGACCATGTTACCCTAGACGGAGCACGCGTTTGAATGCTTCTTCTTCTTGTGAAATTTTTCTAAAGATATCAAAGGGGATTCTTTATCAGTTTGATTCTGCATAAATCTTTCCAATATTCCTATATTATCTCTTCTTTTTTTTTAAATCACTCCCTGTTACCACTAACAAAGATTTCATTTATGAACGCGATGGCCCTCAAATAACAATTAAATTGAGGATCATTATGAAAACAACGACAATAACGAACAAAATCACTAAGGACAAGTAAACACAAACAATGTAACAACGAATAAATAATGAAATCAGAATATTTTGTACAAGATCTCCATAAATGTAGATCTTTGAATTCAAAAAACTGTCCGTTCAGTAAAATTTATCGGAAGTGGGTCGTTCCAGTAAATCTACTGTAGAGCTGACATGGCAGAAATAGATATACGCAAGTGGCATGCAGCAGGCGACCAGGCACATTTATAAACTTACAGGTATACCTTGAAATTTGTGCACCAAAGTCCACATATCAGATACCTACCCTTCGCATTCAGAGCTGTCAGTTGACTAGATTCAAATTCTGCGGGTATGCACATGTCATTTTTCCATCGAAAATGTGATTGGCCACAGTAGACGGAAGTAGAAAACCATTAGTTGTAGCTATGGAAACATGCCAAAATATCAAATTATAACAACAATAACATGTTATTTCATATATCTATGCAGATTATCGCTGCACAAGCATATATGAAGAAAGAGTTAATATATTTTGTCGAATGAGTAAAATAATGTAAGTCCAAGACAAAATAAAATGTGGCACTAACCTTTTGACCCATGCACATGCGCATCTGGCATTGTTTTCAAAGGAAACAAGATGTCGGCAGACGAAGACACTGAACTACGGGATTTAGTTGCCCAAACGCTAGAGGCGAATGGCGTGTTAGGAAAGATCAGAGTAATTTTGGAATATTAACATATTTCATATTCATTTACTCAATAATATGCACATTTACGATGCAGCTCTCATCGTCTTTATTGAGCAGTCACTGTTTTATTGCAACCTTGTTCTTGCACTGACATGCAAAACGTTGTATTCACACAAAACCAAAAAAGCCAAACGCTTCAAAAGCACCGTTACTTTTTCTTTTACCCTAGAGATAGCGCATGTTAAATCAAAAGTATTATTAAAGGATCCGAGCTGATACTTGTTACAAAATGCATGTTGTCAAACTTTTTATTCTTAAAATATTTAGCCACTACCTACCTGTTGGCATTTGCGGGACAGGAAATGTACGCGTTGTCTCCCTTTCCTTTTCGTGTGACGATATCAAACAGACAAAACCGTATCACAGGGGAGTGAGCACTGAGCGCCAGAATCTCAGTAAATTTTAAGATGTATTTTCTCATGTTAGATAATTGTGATTTAATAGCAGCAACAGGGGATGGGTTTTTTTTTCTAGAATTGTAAAATATATAAAAATGGTATTTTTTTCTGCATAATGTAAGTATGCAGAATTCAGAAATGAACTCGTATACAGTTATCAACAAATGCATTTGTAGATACATTATATCAGGATGTGAAAATGAATAAATGGAGAGAGGTAGATTCTAAGTTTATTATGTCTGGAGGACATGAATGGCCCAATAAAGGTAGTGTTACGTATATGTAATTAAATTACTTGTGTGTTAGTTTTAAATTCTCTTTTATTTTATTTTTATTTCATTACATGTTATTGTAATAACTTTATTCACTGGATTTGACATTTTTCTATAAAAATTCAGTTCTTTCAGCCTGATTAGAACGCAAAATGATTGCTACATTGTATTTTTAGCTGACCTAGTTCTTGATCTTGATTCTGATTTTTTTTTAGCTGACCTAGTTCTTGATCTTGATTCCGATTTTATAAACACTGAGTGAAAATCATTGGTTGTAATCAAGGTCATGCTTCCCCTACGTGTTAGTCTGAATAAACGTTTTATTTTTAAATTCATTTGCAGTGTGGGAATCAATGATTCTTAGGGCTATTTTAGCCTACGTGCTATTTGACTTGTAGTGAGTGATCACGTGACACACCATGCGGGCTTGAAATTATGTCTTAGTTGGGTTTAATTCTCAGTCTCAGTGTTTCAGAGTGAGTTGTAAATTATACCTTCAGACTGAAAGGTATTCCTGTTGTTGCCATTTGAATTGAGTTGTTTTTATTTAAAATAATTTATTCACCCTGGAAAATACTCTTCTTCATCGAAATTCTTGGACAAAGACATTTACTAAAAATTATTCGGAATTCAAAAGCCGGAATTATATTCTTGGTGACTCAACAGGGAACTGTTGACCCATCAACACAAACTGGTTATAGAGGACATCATTGCCTTCCATCTTGGAACTTCATCGAGATTCAAACTTGGAATCAATTAGAACTGTTTAGTGATAGGACTTATATTTTTAAATTCTAGGATTACTTTTTGGATTATATTCACAAACCGTAAGTCCTTTTTCATATTTTTACCTTGTTTTCTAGGGAAATAAATTATTTTGTTAAATTTACAAAGCTTGTTGACTTCACTCTTTTCTTTTGTTACTTTTGTACGAGCCTACACGTAACAGTAGATAAAGTGATTAAAGCATGGAAATTAGTGTTTGCTGAAGTTGTTTAAAAAAGGAAAAAAAATAATGCACATGTTGTGGACTAGCACTTTTGGAAAATTTTACTTTTGGCTCAGACTTTGAAAGATGTCGGACTATGGGATTTGATTAACCCAGAGAAGGCACAAAAGAGTAATGCAAATGCAAATTAACTTGTTTTCATAATCACTTCGGTTACTGAGGATGCATGATGAGTGTGAAGTTTTGTTGAAACACAAATACACCTCTTAGAAATTAAGAAAACATAGAGGTGGAATATGCCGGTTATTATTTAGATTGAATTTTAGAATCATTCTAATTGTCATCCTGTTTTGTGTGTATTTTCTTTGCAGGCCCAGTTGAGAGCTAGTGTTTTCCTGGCCTTGGAAGAACAGGAGTCTGTACAGGTACAGGTAGTTTTGTGGAAAGACATAATGGTACATTATGATACAAATCCATGAGACAGTGTATCAGGATGTATATAGTCCATTTTGGTTTTTGACATTATAGTTAGTACTTTGTGTTTATTTCTGTTCATCATCATACAGAAGTTTTTTATAGTTAAACTGGGCAAGAACATAATTTATATTCTGTGATCAGATCTGTTCTTTGAGCTAGAATCTTTGTGCACATTTTGTAGAGAAAGAAGAGAAAAAGTTGAGCTCATTTGATCCTTAAATATGTAAAGGGAACTATAAATTTGTGAAAGTTTTGCAGTTTTATGTATGTCTGTATTGTGTCTTTACTTTTAGTGTATGACTGTATATTGCATTGAGCTATAAATAGGTGTTTTGAATCAATCATAATGATGAACCTGTTTCCGAGTTTGTAAGGTTTATGGTAATTTCCCATTATATGATTAAGTCAGGGGGTTCCGTTGTGATATGGGGATGTATTGTGAAATATGTTACGTGGGAGGTATTGTGAGATAGATCAAGTAAGAAAATATTGCGACAAAGAGCTGTAGGTATGAAGAAGTGGACAGTTAATTCAATCCTAATGTCCAATTTTTCTGTGTTCTTGTTTTAATATCAGTCTACAGATGTATTTGTGTTAGATTTAATTTGAGAGGAACCATTTGTTTGGATTATTTGTTGGAATTACAAAGTGCTTATTAACTCTGGACTAAAGCAACATTTTGGAATTATTGTGAATTTATTCAAAAGAGTTTTGGACTGTGCCATTGTGATACATCAAGACTGCTGGCACTTCCTCGTATTCAAGGATATTGGTACATCAGCACATTGGAGACCTGGAATTCATTTGGAACAGTCTATTATTTTGGACTTGTGGTAGAACTTTTTGTGATTATTTTGGATTTAATACAAATACTGTATGTTTCTTAGAAGTTTTAATATTATATGTCAGAAATTATTTATTAAGTTTTACACAAAGTTGGTGTTGCTTCTTTCTATTACTTAAGATAAGGCCATAGAGTTGTAACAACAGTAATCAGAATTTTTTATTTTTCAGAATAAAACACCATTTTTAAACCATGACTTGAAGAAACTTTTATCAACGAAAGAAGGTATGGTATATAACTTTATCCTGATTCTAAGTAATGGTCACAGTGTGTTCAGTCTTGAAAAACATATTTATCCATATACCCCTCTGTAGTTGTCTCTGCATGTTTTGTTAGGAGTGGTGGCAGGAGGTGGATATGACAGCACCCATCAGGGTTAAGTGCTTGCATAATTTTTTAAAAGTGTATCACAATGCAACATTTCGTAAATATTCACTCAGAGGATCGAACATGGTGACTGTTGCTATTAAGGGATCTCTGTTGTAAAGGCAGGTTAAATGCATAAAGAAAATAATAATGTAAATCAGCATCTTGCTGTAAATGAGAGGTTGTTGTTGATGGGAGATCTGTCTTGGATGTTGCGTATGAAGACTTTGGTCCAGCAAGTGCAGGATCTTTGCAGGTCTGATCATTGTGTTGCAGGACTCAGCTAGCATACAGCATATTAGCTGAACTGGTTGAAATATGTATGGCCTTATTTAATTGGTTGATTTGTAATCATGCAGCTTGTGACATAATGCATACACCACTCCATCAATAACTCGCACCCTGATAACTCGTGAACCCGCGTATAACACAAGGTCAGTTGAGGATCCCATTTCTTTCACTAGATTGTACCAACAGTCTGACCCCTATTTTTTGAAAATGAAGAAAATCGTGAAAAAAATTGGTAACTGAAACCTTGATATATACAGTGGTCCCCCTCTTATATGGCCACCCCTTCTGCACTGGAAAAATGGCTATATAAGACGGGTGGCCTTTCCAGAGGGGGACTTGATTTGTGACAAGTGTATGCATGTAGTAAGAAGCTACAAATAACTTAAAAGCATTTAATATCTTCATTTAAAAGTAGCACTGATTATTAAAAGGTTCTTCATGTCTTAAGATCTGACTTATTTCAAGTTAACATACATTGATAGCTCTTATTCTTAAGCATGAAATGCGAGTATTGTTGACATGCACATGGCAAAACCATTCAAAAATGTCATTTAAATCTTGGTACATACACTGCTTGGCATTTAAAATAATTCTTTCTCCATTTACTCCATTTTCGCACTGCCACAGAATATTCTTCTTATCTGTTATGATGTTGTATATTTGAGTCTTCCAACGTACAATTTTCGGCAAGAACTCTTGAACTCTCCCCATTGTCATCAAGTTGAATAACTTTTTCCTTTTTCTTCTAAAGTATTAATTCTCCATTTATGTAATGACATGTTAAAGTTTTGTAAGGATTTATTCCTATGTTGCAAATTGTTCAGTATTGCAACTTAATTATGCAGACGAACCTTTTGTAGAGTCAACGAAATGCCTTGTTTGTAAATGGATTGATACATATACTGTCACATGATTTTTCGGTCTTTGTCTCAGTCCCAATTTTGTTCAAGGTTAATTTTTCTGTGTGAGTTAATCCAAAATATTTATATTTAGCCTATATTTTCTCCATTTTAAAGCAGAATTCCACTTTTCTCCTGACTTGAATCAGATTTTTCTTGATATAGTCCGTTTTTTATATCATCTCTGATGTGGTTTTTTAAAAATGGTCTGTCCGGTCCCATTCCGCAACGACCCTTGTAAAGTATTCGTTCTCCATATATTAGTTACCACATGACTCTCGTAAAGAGTATTCTGATTGGTCAAAAGTTTAAATTCATCCAGTGAATCTTCGTGTAATGGAAACTGATGGCAATGGAAAGAAGAAGCATGCTTGCAAAACATGGCCTCCCAAGTCGCTGAGAGAGACCATGACACAAGAAGTTGAGATAAAGATTTAAAAAAAACATATGGAAATGGGAATGGCTGGAGCGAAAAGTTGATGGAAATTTAGTTGGTCAGTTTATAAGAAAACTGACTGCTAGAGGACTGGCATTATGTGACCTCTGCAAGAAAGATCTGAATTACATTAATTGCGGTTGTAAGAGTTTGGAACAGCATCTACAAAAGAAGCTGCATACGGAAAAATTGAAGCTCAGAAGGCATTAGGAAAAGTTCAGTTAATTACTATAAGAAGAAAGATTTCTTGCATGAGAGACTAGATGTAGCCCTCTGTCAGAATATGCATGTTGCATGTTGCCAATACAAGCACTAGCTTGAAAGGGAAAGGCTCTCATTGAGAAGGAAAAGAAATTATTGCACATTGAGCCAAAAAAGTCAGTGGTGACAAAAAGGAAGGCTAAAGAAATCTTTGCCAAAGCTGCAAAAAGATCTTGACTGGCATATCAACAGGTTCTGTCCAGTGGAGAAAAAGACAATTGAATGTATGGGATTATTTTTATATAGTTGATGTACTTGGTTTATTTTACAGGTTTATTATGAAAAGAGAGAAGTATAATATGTTTGCTGCAGAAATTGACAAATTAATGTGACTTAATTATGATGTGAATACTGACATGCACATGAAATAACTTCAGCGATTCAATAGTATTGGAGAACAAATTCATGTGACAATAAATATTGTGAAATTATTCAAGTCATTGAAGTTGAACATTTTTGGTAAGTTTATTAGTTTTTCAAATGATTATTTTGTTTCATATTATGATCATAAGTTGCACCAGGATCAGTTTTTTATGATTGTGAAATGCATTTTTGGCCAGGGGTCTTTGGTCCCCTGGACCACCAGATCAGGGGCACTGACCCTCAAGACCCCATTGGGGGAGGACCCCCAAACCCTCCTTAAAATTTTTTCAGCTTCTTTTTATGGAAGACCAAAATTGTGTCTGAATGTGGGTAGCCGCTGGTGAGGGGGGCCATTGTAGATTGTTTTATCATCGAAAACAATTGATATGACATGGAAATATGAATCAACGATATGCAATTATCAGCGTTTAATAAGTCATGTATTTTGTTAAAAATTTCTTTCCAAATAACATTCTTTTTACACCATGAAAATGACAGCATGCAACGAAATTTTGGTCAATGAAAATGCCCCTAACTCCTACTTGAAGCAGCAGTTTTATAAATAAATACCAATAAAATAAGTTTTCTTATCAAGTGAATTTCATGTAATTCATCTTTTAGTTCACTTTAAGTAAAATGGTTGTAAATACAATGTGCCCATTTGTATTCAAACGTGAAATATGTCAATCTACCGTAACAGCTGTGTCCACAAGCATTTCTGTGAGAACCTAATTAAGTGCCAATGCTGTTTTGATACCTGATTTGCATAAGTATTTGTTGTATTGTTGCAATGAATTAAAAATGCTGACCTTTTATTACCTTGTTTATTATGTCTTTTGTATCAAGTAAAGGGTGTGGAATAAATGAAAAGTTAAAAGGCATGCAAATCCAACCTGTGTAAAGGTTAGTGGCCCTGGTCGAGTGTCAGGTCTACTATTTTTAAGTGATCCATTGAACACTGTTACAACATTTTTGGTGAAAGTAATATAGTTTAACTACCTTAAATTAGCATCCTCATTCACATATGTGAGCAAAGATTGAAAGACAACCGAGCAAAAGGAGTGCTTAATGAGATAAAATTAAGGTTCACAGATACATTTTAATAATGAGAAGCTTGTTTCAGAGTTTGTAGTTAACTTGTAATTCCTGAATTGGCACTTGGAGATTTCCTCATGGTTGAGAAGAAGTTTTGTTGTTACTTGCAAGGAAATCTTGGGATCAATATTTTAATAATAGAACAATAAAAAAAATTGACATTCGACATTGATGGCTGTTTCACAAGCGAAATGTTCCATTTTATTTATTTTTTTTTATAGAAAAGGAATCTTGTTTGATTGTGAAACTGAATCAATAACTAGTCTGGTTCCCAGCTTATTATTCTCCTTTCACTGCATTCCTCTACAGTAGAGAGTAATGCAGGAATGTATGGATTAGGAACCAGACAACTCTACAACAACATAAAGCAGTGATGTGACACATTGTTTTTGCATACACATGAAGGATAGTGAAATCAGCTTGAATAATGTTAACGATCTCGTGGCAGTTGGGCATCTTGAAAATAAATGTCATTTTTACATAAAAACAAATAACTTTGTGAAAAAAAGTGCTTTATTGACAATTATTCCAAACGTGATTTAAAAATGAACATTCAGCCATTAAATAGACCAGTTCATTCCACCACCCACCCAACTTTTCAGTGGTTTTCTTGATGTCCAGTGAGGATGGCATCATTCTGTGTTGTTAAAGAGGTCCCTCGGTAACTTACACCCTTGGTTATAGTACAGTCTATGTTTTTGGACCTAGTTGTGCATGAGTTATCGAGGGAGAGGTGTATCTACATTTATTAGTCAAGTTCACAGTATGGTTGAATATACTTCTTGTACTGTTCTAGGCACTGCTCTACATTTTTATACTTTGCATAGGGTTTGATTTTTTTGAAGAAAAGAATAATGAATTTCCCAGGTTTTTCTCATTGGTTATCCTGGCTATTTAAAAAAAGACCTTGTATATCTTGGGCATTGTTAAAAGAATTCCCTTTATTTTTGTGTATAATTGATGGGTGTAATTCAGTTATTGGAGTATACGGCTTGGCCTTTCTTCTCAAAAGACTTCTTATCTCCACTTAGTCATTTTCACTTTATGAACTTCAAAGATAAATAGAAGGTAACTTTTTGTACTTCTTATATATTTTATAATTCATTCATTGCACATTCAGACACTGGTATTGTCTACTCTCGCAAAGTTCATTTTCCCTATTTTTTTAACTGTATAATGTGTGTGCTTTGGACTAGTTCATGTGCAATTTTAGAGCACATGGGAGCAGCCATTTTGATAGCTGTCTGCTATAGATAGTACATAGCTTCATAATTACCACATATAAAGAAATTTCAGTCACAGTACATAAAGTAGCATAGAGATATGCCAACATTCTCTCCACTGTGTATGTTGCCAATGCAAACAGTTTCATGCTATACTGATTCATCTCTCAGAAGTACATAATCACTGTAGAGCAGAACCCGGATGGATTTGCTACTCTTCTCTTAGATAAAGAGAATAGGTAGAACATGTGTTAGGAGCTGAGTTAAGTCTTCTTTATTGAATTTGTACCAGTAAGACGATACATTGTGTCAGAAGTATGGAAACTTTTTGTTCATCCACAGTTCCCTTTTCACCAAAACTGGAGCTTTATGCAGGATTCCCTTGCAGGTCTGGAATTCTGGAAAAGGTCTAAAATTTGAAAAATGTGTTCCAGATCTTGAAAATGTCTGGAAACATTTAAAAATGACCAGAAATTCTTGACAAAGACTTAAATTTTCGTTATTACAACTGCCTTAGCCAGAAACCGGTAACATGACTACTCTTTTGCATTTGGGGGAAGTTTTAGTATAGTATTTAAGGGATTTTTGGGAGGTCTGGAAATTTTTATTTTTGGTCTGAAAAATATGTGGAAAAGGTCTGGAATCTTTTTTTAAATTTGTTTTGGGAACCCTGTGAATGGAAATCAGTGTCTAAAGTTAAAAAAGCAAAGTCAGCTGCAGAGAGATTGTGACTATTGTAGAAGAATAAAAAATGAAACAAAGAAGGAGGCTTGCTCTGCTTTGATAAAATATGTGCAGAATATGAGTTAAAGAACAATTTTGCAGTACCGTATTTCATGTATTTTTTTGTACCCTTTAATATTTCGTACACAATCCAGTTATCAAAATAGTAATTATTTAAATGTTATCTTAATTTTCATACATATCACTTTGCGATGTTCAAAAAAGCCATTAAATTACCGGACATAAAATTTCTACTAAAAAGATTTACATTTGCAAAAAAGATCAAAAATACCAAATTGCCATTTTGTTTTTACAAAAATTAATAATTAATTGTTGGTGAGAAAATATGATGATTGATGCATAAACTCTCTTATTGTCATTACAGTATCTACTGGTGTTTATTAACAAATGGACAAAGGACTTCACAGAACATACCTTTAAATATTATCGTTAATTAGTTCTCATTATTAAGTCCGTCACCATAACAAAACACCATGTGCATTTTAAAATGAGTTCGGAAGCCCTTTGATGTTTTCTTATCCAACAAAAATTACATCTCAGTACATGCTAAAATGAAGACCACATACCATTGGTCAACTAGTCTTATTGTTTCATTATAGTCATACAAACATAAAATATAAAACCTTGTCAATTTCTATAGTAAATTTGAAAGTCACAGACTTCGTTAAATTGATTCGTGTATATATACATATACTATCTTTTAAGTGCTTGTACTGTTTTGACTTGGATATAATTAACATTTTATTGCAATCTATTCTACAATATATCCGTCTGTTGTTATCTTTATTGGCGAATTCGAATAACAAGTAATGCGTATGATCGCTTGACCTTTTAACATCTGCTGTATGGACAATGGCTTCATTAGCACAGACAGATTTTCATTTCCCTAAAGAGAGCCTCATTTCCCTGCTGGCAGCCTCACTGATTTGACCTCTTCTGTCGATTCTTGCCCTCAGTCTGGTTTCAACTGGAATAACCAAAGCGCTAAGCATGTTTAATTACCATGTAAATAACACTGCATAGCCATGTGGTTGTTGTGACAATGTATATCATAATTAAAACAAGAATGAATTGTGATTTAGTGGTGCTTATTGATAATGGAATATAGTAGGGTCGTAACACATGAGGATTATCACAATCGTCAAGTAACTGAAATTAATTTTTTTCTCTTTGCAAAAGCTACAAATAAAAATTCGCCCAGAATAAATATGGTCTTGTACACTGACCTAATTTTGTTTCATCTCTCTCACACACACACACACACACACACACACACACACACACACACACACACACACACACACACACACACACACACACACACACGCTCATGCGCATTAACTAAAATGTGATTTCAGGTTCTTTATTTTTTAATTGCAGTTTGATGATGAGATTATTATAGGATTAAATGATCATGGTTGGGTATTTATTGATGCGTAAATTTTACCTAATCACTCACAAAGTTAACATAAAGTCCTTATAATTCCAATTTACTTCCTTTCTAACATTAGATCAGCATATTTAATCAACAAAACATTTACTTTTATCTGGATCGAAGTTTTTCTCATTAGCCTCTTAACTGCAATAGAATACTTTGTACATGGCCTGATCTTCACTAGCCAAGATTTGTTGATACTTTATACAGTAATATGGGGTAGAATGCCATAGGGGGTCATGCTAGTGATATATTGTTTTGACATGTTGTTATAGCAACGTTGTTTTTACTTTCTACGCATTTTGATCTTTCAAAAGCAAAATCGTGTCCATTTTTAGTGAGATCCCTTGTTTGACATCATTTTTTTTATGTCCCTGACCTTTAATAACCGCTGCTGTAACATGTTGTCAAGGTGAAATGCATCAGTTTCCGAAGATTGTCTTGTAAAGCCTACCACATGCCTTCATCGGCAAAAGGGATGAGTGGTAGAGCACAGGAAGGTCTGTGCAGTTTCATTGTTTTAACTTATAATGGTCCATTTCTATCTGTGGTTGGTATCTTTTGATTGGAAATCACAGGAGTGGGTGGGTGGGGTTTTGTTGTTTTTATTATTAGGATGTAATGGGTTGATGAAGATAAAACTTTACATCAAATGACATGGAAATAGCGAGCCAAAAGTAGTCCTCAGAATTTATCGATGTGTAAAAAATTCCACTTCAGTATCACGTGACCATTTACATCCAATCAAATTGCAGAAAACACATTCAATTCATAAAAATTGGAATTATTGTTGCTGTAAAAATACAAGTTGCACTTAATTTCTTGGTAGTGTGGACTCATCATTGTATACAATTTACCAATAAATAATACCTATAACTAATACATGTTCAAACCATCTTAATCATTTTGCCAATATTACACAACATAACAGCTACATATGCTCTAAATGCAGATGAGCTTGCACATTGAGACATAATCCTCTCTCTCTCTCTCTCTCTCTCTCTCTCTCTCTCTCTCTCTCTCTCTCTCTCTCTCCCTCTCTCTCTCTCTTGTTCACTAAAAACAGCAAAAATCTTTTTGAGTACTTTTATTTTTATTGTAATTAGATTCTTGAGTTGAGAGCAGAATGAGACAAAAAATATACGTTTACTTTGTACGTTTGTATCGTTAGGTTGTCGAGTAGCATGTGTTCCGTAGAACTTGTTCAGGTATGATCCCTTTATTTTTCGTACATGGTCAGTAGCACAAAATGATAATTATTTATTTTACATATAATTTTTCTTACACAGAAATTAATAATTATTTTTTCGTGCATGAAAAATTACATGCAATACGGTAAACAGCATGCAGAAAACTTAATGAAAACACACAAAAATATAAGCAGATAGAAGGAGTTAAAAGTTTAGATGATGATTCACATTTTGGAAGTGATTGAGACCAGTAGTTAAAGAAAGTTACCACAAACCACATGATGTTATCTACAAGAAAAGTTTACTTTGCACACCAAAGCAGCTGCAAAGAATGCTCTTAAAGTTGTATAAATCTGACTTCATTGTAGTCAACAAGCAAGGTATGCAGATATACATGACTGCAGTGTTTCCCTTTACCCTCATTTGCACTTCAGAGACCCCCAAATATTTTATTTGACCCCCAGTTTTGATACAAAGTTTGTTTTTTACTCAGTCTAACCCCAAGTTTTGACACCAAGGAGGTTTTTTTACTCAGTCTTGCACCCCTAGGGGATACACTGATGACTGATACATTGAGTTCTGCATATTTGCTAAACACCAAGAAAGTTTGGGATAGTGATAGAGTGTTTGAGATTGATACATGCTCATTCACGGAGAAGACAGTTGACAGTGTGAACATCACTGAATATCTGCCAGTTGCTATGGAATGTATTACTGAGATTCAAAGAGAAACCAATACAGACGAGTGGGGATGGTTGGAGCAGGGGTTGTTGGATTGAAATTGGATAGATAACATAATGTAAAAGTTAAATAAAGTCTGCCAAAGCAACCATCTGCTTATAACAGACACCTTTGTGCATTAAGGTAAAGTACATAATTATATGTTAGTCCCCACCTACTCACTGGCACATAATGAACACTGGGTAATAATCTTCACTTGTAGTATGATCCCAGGATGGTTATTATAGAGACAGTGCTGCCAGAATCTATTCTAGAACTGAAAATTTAGTGGGAAAATCCTCTCTGTACACCATTTGAATAAAACGAGGAATTTTCTAAATTGCGATTTAATGTAGTAAATGAAGTAGGGTCTGCAAATATTGATTTTCATGCATTCAGTTGAATTTTTGGAAAGTTATTTTTTTGAAACTTAGGATGACATCAGGCCTTTTATAGAAAAGGTGGAGATATTTGATTGTATGCTTTTCATGAATTTATTTATTTATGGTAAAGCTCATGTCTGTTTTAATCCATTTGTAATCTTAAACCATACCAAGAAAGATTCAGAGCTAAGGTTATGTTGACAGAAATTATTTTAGAAGTGCAGAATGACCATGGAAATTAGATGATCTAGAACTTTTCTACAAACATCAGTACTGTTTTTTGTTTTTCTCTTTAAACAAGAATTATAAAATAAGTTTGATTGTATTTTTTGAGGCTTTAGTTATAATAATAATATGTATTCAAATGTTTGTACAATTTGAAGCTCCCTGCACCCCCCACTAACACATCAAGTTCCTTGAACTCAACAATGTTATGCGTATTTGAGAAGTCTTGTGCATGATAACAATTTTCATTCCTCATTTTGAGGGGGAATGAAAAGGCTTCAAGATGACTGAAGTTCTATTTTATATTTTCAGGAAGGATGGTTGCTGGACTAGTTCGAGAATTTCTGGAGTATTTTAATTTGGAGTTTTCATTAGCAGTATTTGACTCTGAGGCAGGCTGTGTGAGTACTTGTCACATCTTGTCCAAGTGACAATCTATGATTGAAAACTGCAACATTTTTTATTTCATATGTAAATGCAGTAATGCAAGTTCCTGATATTTTTCAAGAATTACAACTGTTTATGGTTTGGTTTACTTAGAGAAAGAAGTAACATTATGGATGTGGTAAAATGTTAAAATACAATCGATGATGGAATTGTTTAAACAGGCAGTCTGCTAATAAAATTTTTATGATAAAACACACTTTTTCTTCATCATTATGCACCTCATTTGATGAGGGTTCACACTTAGAGTGATCCATGCAAAATAGTTGTCCTGGTGCCTGTCATTTGCCCAGATTAAGTAGAGAAATAAAGTTGACTTCACCTTTTTTCAACTTGTCATCACACACATACACACACGCACACACACACTTTTCATTTCAATAATTGTTCTCATGCAATGTCAACTCTGGTGGGTTTTTTTCTATTCACTGAGCAATGTAAAACAGTTAAAACATGGGATTTAGTGCTTTTTGATCAACATCTGTGTCAGCTGAATGATATTTTTTCTTGATCAGTATTAGCTTGACATCACATTAGCTTGACATAGTGATCATTTTTGCATCCATAAGTTTGTATTGTCAACACCCTTGATTATGGTCAATGCTAACATTTTTAAATTTAGCTCAGTGTTAAAACTTTTATTTGCTAACCAGATAAAAGGCTGGATTGACCAAAAGGGAGTCTCTCATTAGTCTGCAATTACATTTCTGTATACAAGGTTCACATAAAAGTTGAAAGAGTGAATGAAATACCTTGCATGTGTTGCCCAGTCATGAACAGATTATTACTGTATGATGGTTTATAGGCTGATATTAGTCCTACACTGTAAGACCCAGACCCTGATATTTATGTTTTGGGCATCGAAGTCTTGCTCGCTGAATAACAGCGCTGTACAGCATGTTTTGATGTCGACTAACATTGTAACGAAAGTCAAATTTTCAGGAATATCTTGCACACTTGGCAGCCCATAACGATGCTTTGCTACAAATTAAAGTCATAATGTTTTAGTCAGACTTTACTTACTCTGGTGTCTTTTTTTTTCTAATAAATTTAAATTCTCACACAATCAAATGGGCCTATTTTCAAGTTTTATTATCCAACATTTCATTTGGCTGGAATGTGATGGAAGCGGGCAATGTTGAAATCGGGTAAAGTTGAAGAATACATCTTTAACAAAACGAATAAAAATATATTAATATTGAATAAAGTGTTTAGATAGCTTTGTTTTGTTCAAGATTCTTATTGTCCTTTTAACGGATTTTGGTATTCCTGGCTTCCATCACATTCCAGTCAAATGAAATTTAGGTCAACAGAACTTGAAAACCTGTCCAGTAGTTTGTGTGGGAATTTGAATTTATTAGGAAAAAGACATCCGAGTTAGTAAAGTCTGACTAAAATATTATAACTTTAATTTGTAGAAAACGCTGATATGGGCTGCCAAGTGTGTGAGATATTCCTGAAAATTTGACTTATTGTTTTTGTCTTAATCAACATCGGAAAAGGCTACACAGTGCCATTACATGGGCGGTAAGACCTCGACACCAAAAACATAAATATCAGGGTCAAGGTCTTATATTATAGGACTAAGGCTGATATGTTAACAAGTTATTTTCCTATGAAAAAGAAAGAAAGAATTTGTTAATATTTGTAACCTATTGTTGAAGTTACAATTATGCAGAAAGACAGTCATGTAACAATTTGCTGAATCAAAGTAATTATATAATGCTGTATTTTTCATGAAGTTTAATGTGTATTTCTTTTGTTTTTAAATTTTGTTTGACTTGGATTATGAGTTAAACAAAAGCTGTTTCAATTGACTCTTTTAAACATGCTAAATTTTGATTACTTTGCATGCATTTGTTCCTATTTTCTCACCTCTTCTTGGTGGGGGATAGATGTCACTTTGCTCAGAAAATTTTAGATGAGCATGGACCCTGCTTTATTTGAAAAAATATTATGATAGTGACATTTTTTTTAAAAGTGTTTTTATACAAAATTTCTTTATAAAAAAGCAAATTTGTTGAGAGTATCTTTACATGAAATTATGACATAGAATATTGTTAGCCAGAGTGAAGTTTGAGTAAGAAAAGGAAATCTTTATAAGTTGGTATTTAGAGGAAAATCTAGAATTGTTTTGTTTTTAATTGTGCAAATGACTTATTGACTTTAATTTACCAGGGGCCTAATATAAGTGAAAGGGAAGGCCTTGCCAAAGAGTTAAACATACCTGGAACTGATGGACCCCCAAAAGGGCCACTTTTGGCTGAGGTACTTCGAATTACACGGGAGGAAAAAATTACCAGGGTCAAAACAAATAATATAGAGGTATGTATGATAGCAAATTAAGCACCAGTTTTTGATTATCTGTTCTAATCTTACTCATAAAGGATCTGTAATTTTTGAGAAGTCATACTAATTATATTCAGTACCTAAATTTTGATTCTTTTTGGGTAAAAATATTACAATTTGTTTTCTTAAATATATATATTTTTCACATACTGGCACAGGTTTAAGTCTTTACTTTAATAACAAGTTTAATTGGTCAACAGGATGAAATGGTAATAATGAGACAAGTGCACTCAGTTTCATGAAAATGTACTTGTATAAAAAAAATTATATGTGTTGTTTAAGAGATCAATTTTCCAGTGATATGCATTTATTTTTATTGGTTATGTCTCTGTATTTGTTAATCCATGCATTCTTCGATTTATTTGTTTCATTTTGTAACCAGAACTTTGTGTGCACTTCTTGAGTTAAATTAATTACATGCGGTATATTGCATTGCAAGGATTAGTAGATGACAATAATTGCTTTGGATTCTTTGTACAACTTGGAGGTTTAGTTGAGTGGTGGGGGTGGTGGTCAGAGTCTCATTTTGATAGGTCATCTTGAATCTTACTTACGACTTAAACTGCGTTTTTGCTCTCAGAGAGAGGGATGCTCATATCTGGTAAGGTGTTTGCAAATGAGTAGATGCCAAAGTTACAGATTCTGTATGCTGCCTCAAGGAATTGTGTGATTTGGGGGTCAGGAGAAAAAAGATTACAGATACTTGTGATGGCTTTAATCTTATGTGTGCACTTTGTATGATTCTTGTTTTACCATTGACACAAGTTATGAATAGAAAAGTTGTCAAGGTTGCATAATAGAGGTTGCTATTTTCAGGTAGTGGGATGTAATTCCTCAAAGCATTTGATCATTTAATAAAAGATGTTTCATCAGGTTCTCAATCATCTTTGCGAGCCAGCCACCTCTTTACAAACCCATGGTATACACAGGACAGATTCCCATACAGAAATGTTGTCACATAATTTTGCAACTATATTATTTATGTGGGATGTGTGTCAGCTGCAACCAATAAAATAGCTTTATGTATATAGCTTTTGGGTAAATTTATAATTCACCAGTCATTTGAATTGACAGCCATACTGTATTGAGCAATGACAGCAAAAACAGCTGAAGCTTTTCCTGTGTATCTAACAAATAATTTGAGTGGTTGAAGTAAACTACTTCAACTGACTTGGTGATGTTTGCATGAGTATTTGCTTTGCAAATGGAAGAATTACTACCCATTGCAGGCAAAATCTATTTACTAGTTAGAAAGCCACATCATGTGACCTGTTAGGTTTTCAGACTAATGAGTTACCTAGTGTCAATATGCCTTGAAAAATGTGTGTGAAAGGTTTGAATTGGAGAAACTTTGACGTGATGTGTGTCATTGTCATTGGAGGTCATTGTGACTGTTCCCAACTTTCTTTGAAGGTACATGTAACATGCAGTCTGATAGGTTCACTTTCTTTCAACTTCATAAAATTAGATGCTAAAGTATTACTTAAATTTTTGTAATGCTGTATAAACCAAGGGTCGATGTGGAATGAGGTGGATTGATGACCCTTGGTAAGTGAAGATGGTGAAAGGATAAATGACAAGATACTGAATTCATCTGTTTATTTGCTGAACTATACCATTAAGAATAACACATAGTTTGGTATGTATGGTAATGTACATGCAGTCAATATACATGGCGCAGTACTTAAAAGGCACACCTTGTATGAACATTGATAAAAATTTTCTGTATCATATTATGACAGTGGTTTTGTGATCATAACAAAAATGTCCTCAGGGCAGGGCAGAAAGCTTCAAATTCTGATTCAGATGCAATAGTGATTTATTATTGTTAATATTCCGCAATAGTCTTCTCCACCAACATCATGATAGGATGAATCTTGGTGTTTGCTATCCAGGTCACTGTCAGAGGTCAAGTCGGGATATTCATCCAGGCTCATACATGTAACCTTATTATTCTATATCTTGTCCACGTGATGTTTTTTTTTTTCATGACTTGTGATTATACAGAATTCAGTCTTCAAACAAAACAGTCTCTTCAAATGCCATCCATTGCATCTGAGATGGGTCACATTTTTAAAGGATTTTATTATAATATCCTCTGTGATTGAATTCCATGTTTGGATCATAAACTGACACAGTTTGAATATGCTGGCCTTCTTGGTTGGCAGGATGCAAGTGGATATTTTTAAATGGAAGAACAACAAAAATTGTGTAGTTTGTAATGATTTCATTCCTAACTCTTGTCTTGAAACTTTTTTATTAACAAAATTGTAGTCGAGCTGTGACACATAAAAGTCAGATATGATACTTGGATTAAATTAGTGTTATTGAAAGGGAAGAATCCAGGTCACAAAAATCTTGGAAAGTACTTTCTTTTAACTTACTTCTGGGCAAAGTCAGACATTGAGTTTATATTTCACATTTGTGGTGAGAAAATTATGGAAATATGGGGAATGGAACTTCTATTACAAGTTAATTCAGGAGCAAATTTAAAGCATGTTTCCACAAGGACATAGTAACATTTTTTTAAAAAAATGCAAATACTGAAGTGAACTAAGTTTTCCTTGTGTTTAAATTGCATTCTTTCATCTAGAGTTGAGATACTGATCTCTAGCAATATTTGCAACTTTTGACTATTCTTTCTTCAGCATGACTTTAGACTGAGAGTTCCATGACAGTTTATTGAAATATGTTTCATCAAATATGACACTTCATCACAAAAGACATTACACAGAATTCTTCGAAAAATGCAATTTTTAAAAAATGAAATAGGTTTCTGTAATCTCAACACTGGATGAGTTTTTCAACAATGCAGTGAACTAATATTTTTTTAAATATTAAAAAATTAACATTCATAAAAAATATCATAAAGTATTCCATCTCTTTTTTGCACATTCAGGACTCAGATGTCATTAAGATGCCCAAGGTATTCCATTATCTTACAACCCACATTCTTAGCATCTTTACATATTTGTCTTTTTTATTATGATTCCCTCCATGTCCTTTTGTTTTTATTGCATGAATTAGTTCTGTAATGTTTGACAGTGGAGCTATAGAAAACCAAGCATGATTAGGACCTTTAATTTTGAGTTACAGTTTTCATTTGCATGTTTATTCATTGAATCAAAAGAGCAAAACTCATACATTTGAAATCGAAGATAATGTCCAGTATGTGCAATGAGACTGGTTTTTGTCTCACTGGTGAAGCATAAGTGAGAATTACATAGTACTTTTTGACAACATTGTTATTGTAGTCATTGGTGTAGGTGTCATACAACATTGTCATTATAGTAATTGGTGTAGGTGTCATTTTTATGGTGTTAGCTTACTGGCCATATGACATAGTGAGCTTAGAGTATGGTCCTGCATCGGGCATGGGTTGTCGGTACACAGTTCTACATCTTTTAAAAAATTACTGGGTTAATCTCAATCAGCTTGATAAGAATGTTTTCTGGACAAGCTCAGTAAAATTTTGTTTAGGCTGGCTACCCTTGAAATGGTATGCATGGTTTTCATTGCAGCCAAAATCGGAAACTTATTTGTGAATTCTTGACATGAATGGCTCAGCCAGTTTTAATCAAATTTGGTAGCAATATTTCTGAGGACATACTCCATCAAAATTGTGTTCAGAATCATTGTATAAGTAGTAAAATTACTGATGCATAGTACAAAGCTATTTTCAACTTCTTCTCCAAAATGTCCAAGCCATTTCAATCAAACTTGGTTGGATTGTTTGTTAAGACAGGCTGTATTAAAATTATATCCAGGGTAGCAACATTGTGGCTTCTTTAGCAACTGGTTAAAAATCGTATTTCCAACTTCTTTTTAGCATGACTGAGCTAATTTCTGTTAAACCTGTCAGGAGGGTTTCTTGGAAAATGCTATATCAAAATTGTGTCCAAAATGGTTCCTCTAGCAACTGTGTGGTTTTCATAGCTAAGATATGAGGAACCTATTTTAAACTTCTTTAGAATGTCATGGTCAGTTTTGGTAAATTTTATAAAAGCGTTTGGTTAGGACGTGTTCAGTCAAAATGTTTCCACAGTGGCTGATGTAGTGATGATGAGGATTTCTTTGCAACCAGGTTGATAACATATTTTCAGCTTCTTTAGAACACCTGAGCCAGTTTTTCTTAAATATGGTATGAATGTTTCATAGAACTGGGTCAGAAGCTAATGTTTAAGGTCACTGAGTGAAACAAGAAAAATGATTTCTGCACAATAACTTGTTTTCCACCATCTACAGTCACTATACTTGGGATGGCTTTCACTTTGGGGTAATGCAGAACCCGATTGATTTGGGGGTCAAAAGGTCATGGTCACTGTGACAGAAAAAAATAAATATAGCTTCCACATAATAACATTAGTAATAAATCAAGTACCTAGACCAAAGTTGGGATGGCTTGCACATGGGGTGAGGAAGAAACCTCTTGATATAGAGATAAGAGGTAAAAGATCACAGTAAGAAAAATGAAAAATGGTTTCCATAAAATAGTTGTACATTGCAGACCTCAACCAGACTTATTAGATTACTTGCACCAAGTCTATCAATTTTGGAGGATAAAAAAGTCAAAAGTCTAGTTCACTATAAAAAAGAAATGGTTTCCACACATAAATGTCAGTTACGTCCATTCAGGATCATAATAATAATAATAATAATAATGAGGACTTTGTATAGCGCCTAATCTTTAGAAGCTCTAAGCGCTTTACAACATTTGACAACCCTTAAAAAACATATATAATGATAATAATAATAATAATAATAATGAGGACTTTGTATAGCGCCTAATCTTTAGAAGCTCTAAGCGCTTTACATTTGACAACACTTAAAAAACATATATAATGATATGATTACAAAATTAAAAACAAACACCACGAAAGTAGAAACAGAAAATATGCTGTAAATATTTAAGGCAAGGATACATTATTAGGTCTTTAAGTCTGTTCTTGCAGTTAAAATAGGTGAGTTTTAAGAGCGCTCTTGAATGAGATCACTGTGTCTTTGTGTCTAAGTGCAGTGGGCAATTCGTTCCACGTTGCTGGGCCCTGGTATGCAAAAGAGCGTTGTCCATATGATTTCATCTTCATAGTGGGAATAATGAGAATACGAGTGTCAGAAGAGGAGCGTAAGCATCTTGCAGGTGTGTACACATGGGTGAGGTCAGGTAGGTATGTTGGACTGGAGCCCGTCAGTGAAACGTAGCACAGAGAACAAATTTTGTGTTTAATTCTGGATCGTATGGATAGCCAGTTTAGGGTACAGAGCAGGGG
>JAECUM010012324.1:0-22549 GCA_016617855.1 Megalonaias nervosa
GCAGCAGTTGTGCCATTGAATAATACGTTTAGATTTGAGTACCGATCATGAACAGGAACTCTGGCAAGAAAAGCAAGGCCGATGAGTTGTCGCCTTGTTCATTCTAAAAGTACTTCCAACCGACACTTGATCGTAACTAATACAACTTTCAAAGACAAAGTATAATTATAATTTAGGGGCTGCTTGAATGAGTTCTTTTCACATCGGTGGACTTCATTTTGTGAGAACCGACAAAACATTACAATGTTTTGGCAAAGCGAGGAGGTATGCCCTTTCTTTTCCCTTGTTTGTAGATGAGGCGGGAGTAGTGATGCGCACTTCTTGTGGGCAACACTGAAAAGAATCACTTTTTTCACTTTCATTATACCGGAATTCGACTCCAATGATTTTCGATATCTGCTTCATGTAGGACATCAGCTGAGGTTGAGGTATTTTGAACGAACTAAATCGTGTCACCTCTCGTGTGCTTAAATCCAGGAAAACTTTCTAGCATTCCACTTTGGTCTTTGATTATGGTCATGGGGTAGCGTAACATTTTAGCAGCCGCAGCTGCAACTAAAGAAAATGATGCCACCGGAGAAGAATAAGTTCCTTTAGAAGCGGGCTTCTATTAACTCATCATATTGGGAGACACTAGTGCGAAACTGTGTTTCGCAAGCTTCCTTGGCAACGGCGAAGCTGAAGAGGCGGGAGACTACATTAAAGTCTAGGGATCTGGTCTTCTGGTATAAAAGTTTACGTGCGTTTGCGTCTGAGCATTAGTGCTTCTCTTATTACTCGTTGTGTCTTTGAACATTTTCTCGGGGCCCAAACATTTCTGGTCTCGTCCATATTTATAATATTCGTGAACATCACAAGCTTCACACAATTCTTGGTAAAAATGAACAAGCGACAAAGCACCAGAACTGATTTCTTCACGCAGAGGTTGAGAAGAATAAATCATAAATCACAACATAAAGGACTACGTGCAATTTGGCAAATATCTTATTGCGTATTTCAAGTGTTATTAGATCACGTAGTCTGTCTCGTGAGAACGGGATGAT
This sequence comes from Megalonaias nervosa, assembly GCA_016617855.1. Classification (NCBI taxonomy): domain Eukaryota; kingdom Metazoa; phylum Mollusca; class Bivalvia; order Unionida; family Unionidae; genus Megalonaias; species Megalonaias nervosa. The sequence goes on from JAECUM010012324.1 coordinate 1,044, forward strand.
AATTCGGGTGAATATATAACCCTTTCTGAGCGCTCGTCAGTCGGTTGTATTCTTGATACCTAGACGGCCGGATAGGTTATTTTATTGTTGAAACCAGATTGTTTTTGAAATTCATGTATGCTTGGAATTTAAATAATTTATTCTCTAGAAAACCAAACGAGTGTACTGTTTTATAAATTCTGGGAGAAAGAAATTCAGTGGAAATTTATTCTGGAATTATTCGGAAACATAAACTGTGATTCATTTGAGAAATTGTTGATATTTGTACAAGGACCACATCTGACGTCATCGCCTTCCATTTTGGTACGTTGTCGAGATTCATACCTGGATTCTAATAGAACTATTTAGTGATAGGACTTGTATTTTTCATTCTTAGGATTAAATTTTGGATTATATTCACAAACCGTAAGTCTAATTCCCAATTTTTACATTGTTTTCTAGGGAAATAAATTATTTTGTTAAAATATACAAAGCTTGTTGACTTCGTTGTTTTCTTATGTTACATTTGTTCTAGCCTACACGTAACAATTGCCTTAAACGTCATGGAGGTAGAGGATGTGATGTGTTTGAGGGACATAAAGGAGCCAAAAGGACAAAAGGCCCACTTATTCAGTTAAAAAACTGAACTTATAATTTATGCGGACTGTACTCTTTAGTTGCATGACAATATTTTATCATTGAAAAAAAATTATTTTTTATAACACATGGTAAAATACAAAACCACTTTTCTAGTGACTTGTTTTAAATGTAAATAATGCATCATGGCGTAAACACATACTTATTTAGCTTGTTTTGTTATGTAATTGATGAGAATTCTAACTGAATTAACTTCTATCACGACTTGATTTTTTCAAATCCCTAACTCGATGTTCTATTCAGAAAATTTACTCTAATTTTAAGACATCCAAAATGACTTAAAATCCCGATGTCTAGACTCTGGTTTGGGTGACAAACTCGTAATCGACTCAACTTAATATGCTATTGAGATATCGTGATCAGGGGTGGCAGCTTAAGACTTGCTTCACATTGTTTGAAAAATGTTTACATTTGTACTATAAGAAACAAGAGACCATGAATGACTGTTGGAAACAAAAGGAGAACAGCAGCAAACAAGAAAGAAAGAAGACTTGAATGTTTTTCCATGTAGTTGAATTTCTGTATGAGAGTGTATGAAGGTAACTTATTGTGACATTTGATAAATGAAATAAGCTGAGTTCTATACCATACAAGCTGCCCTAGAATGTGAATAAATCTAGGGGCGATATAATGGGGTATGATTATTAGATGGGGAATGGTAGGGAATAAAAATGAGAGGTGAAGCTGTCATTATCGTTATCATCATCATCGTTAGCTCAACATCAGTATCATCATTAGCATCATCAGCATCGCCATTAAAATCTGTCGTGACTAGAAAGAAAGCATTGAAGTCATAGCGGATTAAAATAGAAGAGGATAGTCTGCAAGGGCAGTCGGGCCGGGGAAGGGCAAGCACAGTTTCCAAGGCATTGTCTAAAGCGACAAGTAGATGATATGATGATTACCTGATGGGTACTTGAGAATCCTTTCAGTAGCTTCCCCGTTGGTCTGTAGTTCTTTCCAGGGTTTCCCTGGGTTCTTCCTTCACCGATTTTAATGGTCACTATACATAGCCGATCAAGTGCTGGAAAGTGGCGTTCAATACCACAACTATAACGATTAATTGATTTTATTTACACCACACAACTTATATCTTTGATACACTACGTTTTCAAACATAATGTAAGATATATCTGATGAAATTCAGTTGTATGTTTAGTGGACAGCAATGCAAATCTTACCTTACAAACAGCTCAGCAAGCTAACAGACTGCAGTACCTTGCAGACTAGAATGTGTGATTGCGTCTTATATATCAAACAGGCGAGTCACGAGTATTGGCTTAACTCTACAGGTGCTTATTTATCCGATAGGTTATCTTTTCTGAGATACTATGGCATGTCATATGGAGTTTTTTCATGACAAATATTCTTAGTACTCCGTAATCTCATGGCAGCCAATCCACTTTTAACGCACTACAGAACACGCGAACCTTGGATTCAGAGTCCGACGCTCTACCAACTGACCTACCACAACCTTCTCATAAAGATGGTTTTGTAAAAACGTAGTATATTGCACAGATAAATAAAATAGGTAAGTATAACATACTGGAAAGAAAGAGTAATCGCATAGTTTGATCGTAAACAAATAACTGAAAGAGATAGCCCCTTTATCAGTCGCAACATCATTAAAGATGCAGTGCACAGGTAGAAGAACAGGTGGTGCGCGATAAGTTCATTCGATATACCTTTTATCTCTGTTATTATCACTGTGTCACCTCTTGTCACTATCGTCACCTGAAACTTATGTGTTATAAACCCAGATAGACAAGCAAGAAATTATATAAATTACTTAACATATTGATCGAATTGAAGGACAATAACTGGGCTGAGTACAGGAAAACACTCCTGCCTTTTAGTTAAGTCTTTTTTAACTTACACTTCTACAATTACAGTATTTGTATTCATACAGCAGCTCGAATATATATATATATATATATATACATATGCATACATCTCTCTCTCTCTCCCTCTCTCTCTCTCTCTCTCTCTCTCTCTCTCTCTCTCTCTCTCTCTCTCTCTCTCTCTCTCTCTCTCTCTCTCCCTGTGTAGGCTCGTACAAAGTAACAAAGAAAAGAGTGAAGCCAACAAACTTTGTTTAATTTAACACAATAATTTATTTCCCTAAAAAACAGGGTAAAAAAATGAAAAAGGACTTACAGTTTGTGAATATAATAAAAAAATTAATCCTGGAATTTAAAAATATAAGTTCTATCCCTAAAAAGTTCTAAATGAATCGACGTTCGAATCCCTACGAAGTTCCAAAATGGAGGACGATGACGTCAGATGAGGTCGTTGCACTGATATCAACAGTTCTTCGTTGAATCACAATTTGTAAAGTTCAAGTTTAGAATTCCAAAATAAATTTCCACTAAATGCCTTGTCCAACAGTTTTGATGAAGAAGAGCACCTGTATGTTTTCTAGAGTGAATAAATTATAAATCCCAAAAAACTGAAGAATTTTTAATAAAATGAAATCAGCATCAGAAAAAACACCTTGAGCTCTAAAGTTTCATATTACGACTGACAAAATCTCTACAAAATATATGCTTTAATCCGCGATTCTAGATCACACGATGGCCCAGGTGGTCACCCAATCCGAACAACGCAGTAAAGTAACATGTCAATTAGCACGTAGGCTACTCTACCTTTAACTTAAGAATCAAATATTCCCACACTAGAAATGAATTTAAACAAAACTGTTTGCAACAGAGCCAGCACGTGGGCTGAACATGTCCTTGGTAATGACAAATCATCTTCACTGTGTGTTTACCAATGTCTGAACCAAAGTAAGCTAAAAATAAAATTAAGCAATACTTTTGCGTTCTAATCAGGCTACAAGAACTGAACTGAATTTACTGGGAAAAATGTCTAATCAAGTAAAAATAAAACTTATCATTTCAATAAAATGTAACGAAATAAAAAAAATAAATCATTAGAATTTAAAACAAACAATTATATTACATATACGTAACACTTCCTCCAAAGAAAAGAAAAGTTTATGTAATAAAGATTTCTTTTTACCATATGTTTATTATATATGACGAAAAAATTACATAAGAACTCTTATGAATTATAGAAAGTGTACATGAAATAGTATTTATATACTCGGGAAAGTGCATCCGCAATCAAATTGTTGTTTCCTTTGATGTGCCTGATGTCACGATTATATTCTTGTAAAAACAAACTCCACCTTAATAATCTTTGATTTTTATTTTTCATCCTGTCGATGAAAGTAAGAGGTTTGTGGTCACTAAGCACAACAACCGGATAATTAGCTGAACTAATGTAAACTTTAAAACGTTGTAATGCCAATATTAAAGCCAAACATTCCTTCTCGATTGTTGAGTAATTCCTTTAGTGCTTATTTAATTTCTTAGAGAAATAGCATACTGGATGATCAACACCATTGCTATCTTCTTCAAGCAATACTGCTCCAACCCCAACATCACTTGCATCAACAGATAATTTAAAAGTTTGAATGAAATTCGGAGCTGTAAGAAATGGTGAGCGTTTAAGTATAGCCTTTCTTAGTCCAAAGAAACTTCTTTTTCTTGCTCAATAAATTTGTCAGGGGTTCAGCAATATTAGAAACATTGGAACAAAATTTCCGATAGTATCCAGCCATACCCAAAAATCGCATCAGTTGCTTTTTACTGACAGGCACAGAAAATTCAAAGATAGCCTTGACCTTAGCATGTAAAGGTTTAACTTGTCCATGTCCCACAATATGTCCTAGAAATGTTAAACTAGCACGGCAGAACTTACGTTTAGATAAATTGATTGTCAAACTTGCATCAGTGAGTCTGTCAAAGAATTTCCGAATCGTGGCTAGATGTTCTTTCCAGGTGTCGTTATAGATGATGACATCATCAATGTAAGGATCACGACTATTTAGACCAGAGGCAATCATATTCATCAAACGTTGAAAAGTACTTGGATAACCCTTCATCCCGAACTGCATTACCTTATATTGAAGAGTCCATCTGGACTCACGAATGCCGAAATTTCCTTTGCCCTTTCCGTTAGTGGAATCTGCCAAAATCTTTCAGAAGGTCGAATTTGGTGACATACTTCGCATTTCTAATTTTATCAATGCAGTCATCGATTCTTGGTAATGGAATTGAATCTGTCTTTGTCACACTGTCCACCTTCCTATAATCAGTGCACATACGGAAAGTTTTATCTGGTCTCGGAGCAAGTATATATGGTGAACTCCAGTCACTTTTACTAGGCCCTATGAAATCATTTTCCAGGAAGTACTGAATTTGCTTTTTCAAGTATTCCTGTTTGAGAGGGTGCATCCTGTGTGGGTGTTGTTTTACAGGTTTTGAATTTACAATTTCAACGTCATGAAAAATTTTGTTTGTCCTCGTAGAAACATCTGGTGCTGATATTCGAATAAAAACTGTTTAAGTTCATTCTTTTCTTGTTGTTGCAAATGCGAAAGTTTCTAGTCCAGATTTTACATAATTTCCGAACTTCGAAGATTTGTTACTCCAAGATCAGTAGAGTCCGATTGACTTTTTTCACTTAAATCCTCAGTTTGTGGGACAGGTACAACTAAATTAACAGCATGATTTACCTCTCAATATACTCCTTTAGCATGTCAATGTGACAAAGTTGTTTTTGTTTTCGCCACCCTGGAAGTATTTATGATGTAATTTAAATCATTTACTTTCTTTTCAACCGTGTATGGACTATAATGCTTGGCCTGAAGGGGGTTTTGTGGAATGGGCAAGAGAGCTAGAACTCTATCACCAGGCCGAAAGCTCCTATCCCTTGAGTTTTTATCATATCGTGATTTTCTTTTTGACTGAATAGAGCGCAGATTTGCTCTTGCACCTCACAAGCCTTTGACAACTTGTACTTAAAATCAGAAACATAATCAAGAAGATTGAGTTCAGTATCTTCATTAGAAATAAGATTCTCTTTCAACAACTTCAATGGTCCACGCACAGTATGGCCAAAAACTAGTTCAAAGGGACTGAATCCTAAAGATTCTTCAACTGACTCCTTAACAGCAAACAAAAATAAATGAATGTCTTCATCCCAATCTTTACCCGTATCAAAGCAATATTATATAATCATGTTCTTCAAAGTCTGATGAAATCTTTCTAAAGCCCCTTGGTTCTCAGGGTGATAGGCAGAAGATTTAAATTCTTGAACGCCTAATTCGTGCATTGCTTGCTGAAAAAATCCAGTCATAAAATTTGACCCTTGATACGATTGGACAGCTTTGGGAAGGCCAAACTGAGTAAAAAAAAAACTTCATCAAAGCTTTTACTGCAGGTTTGGTTTTAATATTCCTCAAAAGAATTGCCTCTGGGAATCTTGTTGACGCACACATTATAGTCAACATGTATTGGTTGCCTAATTTGGTCTTAGGTGAGGGACCAACACAATCTGCCATTATTCTACTAAATGGCTCGTCAAATGCAGGAATAGGTTGCAGATCAGGCTTGGGTGTCTTCTGATTGGGTTTTGCTACAATTTGACAAGTATTACAGGATCTACAGAACTTACAAATCTGAAACATTTGAAGAAAGAGAGAGAGAGAGACAGATGTAAATACCAGTAGAGAAGGACGAAAGGGAATTTCAAATTAAGTTACAAGAAATAGAGCTGGCAAGTGAAAGGCACATTCCCACTCCACATACAAATTCAAGTTTTGATATTGCAAAGAATATTAGGTTAGTGCCCCCTTTCAGAGAAAAAGAAGTAGACAAATATTCTCCTCGTTTTGAAAAGGTTGATGAAAATTTGAAATGGCCAACGAGCATTGGACTCAATTATTACAGTGTGTACTTGTTGGTAACGCTAGTGATATTTACCATTCACTGTCAGTTCAGCAAAGCGCTAACTATGATGTAGTTAAGGAATGCATCTTAAACGGGTATGAGTTATTCCCTGAGGGTTATCGGCAAAAATGTAGAAACTATAAGAAAGAAGCTGGAAAGACCTACGTCGAATTTGCAAGGGAGAAAGAGCAGTTATTTGATAGATGGTGCTTTGCCAAGAAAGTTGAACAAGATTATGGAAGTCTTGAACAACTTGTATTACTTGAAGAGTGTAAGAACTGTGTCCATAGTGACATTCAGACTTATCTTGACGAGCATAATATCGAAACCTTGGAAAATGCTGCTCGTGCTGCTGATGAGTATTTCTTAACTCATAAAGTTCCTTTTGTAGGAAAGTCTTCCACTCAGCAGTCTGCTGGTAGAAAAGTATTTCATCCTAATACGACTCCTTCTAAAACTCAGTGTGGCACAACTTTTAAAAATCAAGCTGCTGATAAGCTTGATTCCAACTCCTTGTCTCTTCCTACGTGTACCTATTGTAAGAAGAAAGGACACGTCATTTCTGATTGCTTCAAATTGAAATATAAGCAACAGAATCAAGACAGACCTATCCCAAATCCTCTTATTTCTAAGAGGTCAAGGTCACGGTCATGTATTGAAAGCAATACATTTGTTGGGTCTAATAAACCCCAGTCTGATTTTATTATGCAAAATTTTGAACCATTCATGTCCAAGGGTTCTATATCACTCTTGGGTGATTTGGCAAATTTTATCCCTATTACAATTGTAAGGGACACGGGACCTTCTCAGTCTTTTATTATCAGGTCCTTTGACTTCTTCTGAGAAGGCTTCTCCTAATGAGAGTGGTCTTATTCAGGGAGTAGAGTGTAGCTTTGCTAATGTTCCTCTCCAATGTGTAAATTTGTCATCATACCTAGTTTCAGGAATTGTGACATTCGGAAGAGTGCTTTCTTTACCCGTTGAGGACATTCATTTGTTAATAGGCAACGACCAAGCTGGAGACAAGGTTGTGGTTAATCCACTTGTACCTGACAAGTCTTGTTTGGATCAGAAAGATGATCCTATTGAAAAATAATTTCCTGACTTATACACAGCTTGTGCAGTTAATAGAGCTAAGGCAAATAAAGCTCTTGAGAATGATTTTAATACGGAAACTCATCCTTTAGCTGACTTAGTTTAATTTTAAAGATAATTTTAATTCAAGGACATTGTTATTAGCATTTCATTATTATTATTATTATTATTATTATTATTATTTTTATTATTATTATTATTATTATTATTGGTATTAGTATTAGTAGTATCTGTCTTTGAAATCACAACAACAGGTACTAATTCACCATATGTTATGCTCAAAATTAATCCTGAATACCAACGACATGTGGACCATTGTTAAGAGTATCATCCTTTATTATTTTAATTTGTTTTTATCAAGAAAGTTCATTCCTTCATACATCATTTAATAGAAATGAATTTTATTATTCGGCAAAAATATATAGCAGTCTAGTACAAAATATATGATGGGTAGTATTGTTATGTATATCTCTATGATGCGTGTATGTTTTCTATATGGCTATCGATTGTATAGTGATCATCAATAAACAAATAGTACATAGATAAATTTTGGCTATTTTAAGAGAATGAATTATACATTCGTGTTGACAAGTGATAATCAACCTACAAACCGAACCAATTGTGATGTTTGGAGTAGATTTTCATTTGCAATTTAAGACAGGTGGCCGAGTAATGAGATGCACACACACACACACACACACACACACACACACACATGTACACACACACACACATATATATATATATATATATATATATATATATATATATATATATATATATATATATATATAATAATTCGGATAATTTGGATTGCCACAAGTTGTTTTTGACAACGAATGTGCGAATGATTAATACCGTTGCTTGCCTTTCAACCTGGCGTTTATACTTCTGCTGCATTATAAACCTCATCGGTGTCCAAGTTGTTGCTTGGTTACCTGTTACACGTTATTTCATCGGCTCCTTGCAGCATGTATTCCCTGGCATATGTCGATCCCGATTTCGTATTGACTGCAGGAGATTAAAGACAACTTGGAGGATGACAACCAAGGTATGCATAACTATACGTACATGTAGAATTAGAAGCGAGCTGTAAGTTCAACTTAATTAGAAAGATTCAGATAATATTTTAACAATTGTACCTACAATTATAATAACATTAATAGTTGTATGTCCTACATAGTTATCAAACATGCTCAACTTTCATCCCCTAAGATAACATGCGGGGACCGATATGGGGTCATACGAGAAAATATATGTTAAATTTGTGCATAGGTTTAACATAGGAATGGGTTTATATTGTCAAATGTGATTAAAATTCAAACGTTAACAGGAAAACATATTAACGTTTGAACGTGGCTAGCTTTTCCACACTCCTCACAAGTACCAACGGCAGAATCCATTTTGAAAGAAATAACTCTCAGTAACGCAGGGGAAGGTAGTTTTCCTACCACATTTTATGCAGCAAATTGGAGTTCACAACCATCGCAATCACTCATTTAGTAGGATCGAAAAAGGTATATAAAGTTGCATTATGTATTTGGCCGCTGCTTCTATCCCTCATGGGTTTTGCGCGTTTTCGCATAAAGACCTCACACGATGTGCAACCCTTGCACCGTTAGCAGTACTAATCAATGGCAGTGAAGTGTCCCAAACAAGAATCGTACAGAGACGAGCAAAAACCGCATATGAGACGTTTGTTTTCACTCGACGCTTATTGTCTGTAAATCTGCTACTTGGTTCCTTATTTGTGCTCGGTGTTGCTTGTGAATTCCATTTCCACGTACATACTCTCGTGTTCAGCCACGCTAATTATTTTATCCTCGACAGCCACCGAATACGGTTGGCTGATAGTGTTAACACTACTTTGTGCCGCTGCAAGCATTTATTAATAGACACGTACTCGTGAATGAACTCTATCCGAATGAATTTCCTAGCAAAGCCAGACGCACCATTACTATCGATATCGTCCCGATAATAATTCAGATTGGTAGACCTATGATTGTGACAGTGTTAGCCACTCGAGACAACCAAGACGAATAGTACTGCTGAGGCAAGCCACAAATAGCATCTATTTTACGATCAACGTGGTTCTCTGGGTGATTTTATCTCGCAGCTACCACTCTTCGATTATCGTTCACGTCGGTAACATTGAGGGCCATTATAGTTATTTTGATAATAATACAATCCCGTAGTACAATTGCACGACTGACGTACCATATCCTGACTCTTCAAGTCCAGTGTCGGACGCAGACGAACTTCTAGCAAATCCGTCCTTGTTTACTGGTGCAGCTGTCATACAAATATAAAATGTGTCAGCCTCTGAAATATTTAAATTTCCGGTGATTGTGTGTTATGATGACACGGCACCTTTTCACTTGAAACACACCAATCATGCCTATGGTCTTCGCCCAGTGACTGGTATCCGAAGAAGTGCGTCCCTGTTAAATAACTGTAAAGATCGTTCTTGTCTCAGCTGAGTCAATGTTGGTCTAAACTTTTCGTTGGTGAAGGTAACCTGGGCGGATACAGCGTTATAAAAACAACCACCGAATGTTTTGACACCTGGTCGTCTAGTCAACATCTGGGCCTTTGTTATGCGATGATTTCAGATCTCTGAGTGGTATTGGTACATCAAGGTGGTCCCAAAAATCGATTTATATTTGGTTCTTAACAAGATTATATTTCAGTGTTTTGCTAAGGTCTGGTAATGGCGGTTTGACGCAAATATTCGTCGACAAGTGAGACAAAATCATCATCAACTTTAGTATCCGCTGTCATTTTGTCAAACACCCCGTCGGTAAGTTCCGCAACGTCATCACCGCAGTCAGAATCCATCACAGATATTCAATGATAAAATCTAATCTTAAGCACAAACACCAGAGACGATCAAGTAGCCGGCAGGATGATGTGAAAAAATCAGAGTCGGTACCGTAGATCAAGTACTAGTGTATAAAATTTCCTAGCAGATATTGCATCTATGTATTTTACACCCAACAGTTGATCACTGTCCATGACTTTTCATGTGGTGGTGTCCGTGACATCCCACAGTGGACAATGATGCCACAACATAGTGAAAACATTCGAACAACGACCAAACAATACAAGTTGCCGACCAACCTCGATTGTGTTACGTATTAGTTTGGTGCGACGTGCAAATTAAACCGTCAACGTTTTATTGTGGCCGGAACTCGGTTGAGGTGTTTATTAAGTAGCTGGAGATTACAGAAAAATCGATTCGACAACAGCTTTATTCACCTGCTGACATGATTATGACCGTTGATGACATTCGTGAGTTTGCCGCAGCTACTCATTGCTGGATCTACCAAAGCACTCATTCTCACATCACCTTTCATATCAGACATTGACCATGACTTATATGGTGAGTTACAGATATGCTCGCGCAAATAACACAAAACGTAGACGGATTTGCCCCCGCTTCCAGTAACAATCACATGATATATCTAAATGCAAAATAAAACTGCATGGTAGGGCAATGATACAACCGTCAACGATTGCTGGGGTTCACTAGACTGATCCTACAAAACCTTCCCTTCTCATACATGTGCACTTGTATAACAGCATCAGAGACCACTGATATATCTTTAAAGTTGCCCTAGAATATCTGGTACATGTATGTGATGTATATAATGATTATTATCTGATCCCAGAAGCGTTGTCGGTGCCTGGAACATGGTTGTTCCCGTATTGGTGCGAAATTGTGAATGGTTCTAAATCAAATTTACTGAATGCTCCAAACTTTTTCAAGTCGTAGGACGAAATACAAATATGTACTACTCTTGTGAAATCTGCATTTATAGTTGCGAATGAGTAACCAAGATAAATTGAGTTCTTGAACTTTACTCGAATGCTTGGATGGTATCAAATATACAAATGAATATGATTCAGAGAACAAATGTTGAGTCTGAAAAAGATTTCTTTACATTTATGAATAATTCCGTATTCGTCTGGCGATAGAAAATTTAAGAAATCGGGTCTGAGTCGACCTTGTTAGGGATAGCGAATATAATAAACTTCGAAGGCTCATCCGGACCGAACATTTTAGTCTAGGAAGATCTTTGATGGTGGACTTGATGCCGTTCACAGTGATAAATGAAACCACAAGCTGACACAGCTGATTCTATGTCGGATCGTCCGTGCTGAGTTTGCCGAGGCGTTAATGTACAAGGGTATTTTTTACGACAAGATCAACAGTTTACCAAGATCATATCAAGACGCTCCACACCAACATCGGCCCGTTGTTGATGAACATTACCATCAACGACGTGTACGCGTATGTGGCTGAACCAATGTTGGCAAATGAATTTGATACCAGCAGTTATCCGAATGAGTACATACATCAATGATCTTAATGTCGTCAAGGAAACCAAAATTTAGAGTGACGTTTCTCTACATCTCGTACTGCTGTGGAATGAAGAGCAATTGGCTGCGAGTTTATTACAGTTGGCCTAATATCCGATCTCATCAGTTTGGTGGTCTGCCCGCTAATAACACATTTGTTTGTTGTTTTATTTATTTCATCACGTAGTGGAGCAAGTTGGCATACAGTAGTATTTCCAACAGGCTCGTAGGACATTACATCAGTTAATGATGTGATTCTTCGAAGACTGTCGGTGTTTACTGTTAAAGAATCGCACTTATTTCTATCATCAAAATTGAATCTCCATTCTTAGTTGGTTTAAAGAGTTTCTCCAACATGAAATTTGAGTGAAGGACCTGGTTAAAAATACCTCAACGATGAAGATCAATTTGCACTGTGACGCCATCAGTGGTATTTATGAAAGAAGGTCTGAACGTCAGGAATTTTACGTCATGTTTATATACTGTTTGAGTTTTCACCAACTGTGCAACCAGGAGATTTTATATTAACAACGCTCGCAGAACCTGTGATTGTTCATGTCATAATAATCGGTTCACACATATTCCTTTTTTTCCATGTGGATGTCCGGCACGATAAGAATTTTCGAGGTGAAACCTTGACCATGCAACAGTACATTAGAGCTCGACCAGATATTTAATATAACGACAATCGTACGTGTATGTGTAAGACCCGTGGGTGTTCTTAATGCGAGCAAACCTGCTTACGCGAAACCCCTCCGGTGGCCTAAGTGGAATAGAGCGTCCGGTTCGATACGGGAGATCGCGGGTTCGAAACCGGGCCGAGTCATACCAAAGACGCATAACAATGGTATTATCAGCTGCCGCAGTATTAAGATGTTAATATTAGAATTGTTTGGCCTAACGTCATGATAAAGTGACTGGGTGGAATATGGTGCTCCGTGTCTGCGGCATGATACCAAAGTGCTAGACATCACTATAAACTGTCATACTGCAGAAATCGCAGTTATATGACTAAAATTGTTAAATTACGTTAATATATCTTGATCACACACAAACTCACAGACCATACTCATAGGGAAATATTTAGCTATGTGTTAGTTGTTTACAGAAATAAAAAGGTCAATGCTTCAGGTCAGGTTGAAAATGAACTTGATTTTGAAGAAGCTCAATCCCAAAATACAATTATCCACATCACACAAAGAACGAAAAAACACCAACAAACAAGCAATGCAAGTTAAATATGTATAACAACTCGTTGTATATCAGGAGTGAAAAGTTCCATTTTACACTCCTCCGTTCATGTCTTCCAAGATTGTACGCTACTAACTAAGAGACATCCTCTAAATCCACTTGATATTGATGATATAGATCTCATCTACTTTGGGTTGATCTCTGGAATATTTTCGTCGAATAGGTTTGTGTGTTATGTACGTGTCTTGTTCTTGCAATCATCGTTCCACCTCTGCCTCAGGTACCGGTACACTTTGAAGTTGAGTTTGGGAGCACACTACGATTTTTTATAACTCATCCGCAACAAGGGTAAGATTGTAGTAAATGTTTGCTACAATGCTCTCTACCCACTGATTGTGGTGTATGGGGTGTTCAGGGAGGGGTAGTTCTTCTGGCGGGATAGCAGTCGTACTCCCATGGGGTAGCTAGTCCACCTTTGGTTCCCACCTGTCACTCAACTCTCACATGTGGCTCCCAGTAGCTGTAACATGCTCAGCGGCCACACCACGGGCAACGGCTTCGACTGGCCGGCTAAACCAGGTTGAGGGTAGCCGTCGGGTCTTAAACCTTCGGTGATCTAAGTTTGTCTACCTAAGCATGTGAAGACTGGACACGGCGGACTGCTCAGAGGAACCATCAGCTGGTCAACGGGCAGAAAGGCGGTTACAGCAAGCGACGTGGAACGCGACTAGGGCACAGTGAGACACCATTAGACACTGCTGCCCATCCACTGCATTCCCCTATCTCCAGCCGTCTCGACTCTGTCTTGCCACTGGACCGAGACATGCGGAGACGAGAGAGTGAGGTCGACGATTGCGCAACTCCTCCTCACTGAAATCCAACTCTCACGCGCAAGTCATGACTTCATCAGATCATTATCCCATTCCATCATCCTGCAAGTCCTGCGGCGACGGGGAAGTGGCGAAGCGGCAGGTGTGGATTCACTGGCAACCGTAGTAACAACCCTGCACGCAGGCGGCTCAGGCCATAGCGTCGTCTTCCTGTGACCAAAGTAGCATGGGAGTTCGGCAGCCACCTGAGAGTCCGAGCAGCCCTCTTCAGGACTACACTGCTCGCCTCCACAGCAAGAGGAAGGGACCTGAAAAGGTGTCCTAAACATTGTCTACTTCATCTTACCCTGGCCAGCTTACCGCGGCTGGCGGGGATCCCACTCCAGCGGTAAGAAAACAAAGAAACAGATCAAGGTGACAACTCCCACCTTAGGCGCATGGAACGTGCGCACACTCATGGATCGTGCCGGGACTGAAAGGCCTGAAAGACGGACTGCTTTGATTGCCAGAGAGCTGAACAGGTACAAAGTCCAGATCGCAGCACTCAGCGAGACCCGATTTGCCGACGAAGGTCAACTGTCAGAGGTAAATGCAGGCTACCCCTTCGTCGCGAGGCTGGATTTGGGTTTGCCATCAAGTCCAACCTGGTCAACAAGACAGTCGGCCCACCTAAAGACATCAACGATCGTCTGATGACCGTTCGACTGCCGCTTCCAAGAAAGCGATATGCCACACTAGTAAGCGCCTACGCCCCAACACTGACAAACCCTGATGAGATCAAGGACAAGTTCTACGATGAACTGAGATCCACTATTGCTGCCGTGCCCAGAACAGATAAACTCATCATCCTTGGTGACTTTAACGCCCGGGTTGGCACAGATCACACCTCATGGGAAGGAGTGCTGGGAAAAAATGGGATTGGCAGCTGTAACAGCAATGGCCTCCTACTGCTGAAAACTTGTGAAGCGCACGAACTGCTCATCACTAACTCTGTCTTCCGCCTACCACTTCGCAACAAGACGTCATAGATGCACCCACGCTCCAAGCACTGGCATCTGCTCGACTACGTCATAGTGCGACAGAAAGACAGGCAGGACGTCAGAGTGACGAAGGCTATGTGTGGAGCCGAGTGCTGGACTGACCATAGGCTGATCATCTCCAAACTTAACATCAGGATACAGCCTCCTAGACGTCCTCAAGGAAGCAAGACGCTGAAGCGAATGAATGTCTCCAAGCTGAAAAACGATTCAGTGAAGCAGTCTCTTGCAGAGGAACTAGACAACAAGCTGGAAGCCATCACTCTAGGCTCGCATGATGTAGAGTCTGATTGGGCGTCCCTTCGGGATGTTGTCTACTCCACCACCGCCGATGTAGTAGGCCCTACCAGGCGCAAGCACCAGGACTGGTTCGATGATAACGATGATCGCATTCAAGAACTACTCGACGAAAAACACCGCACGCACAGAGCGCTGCTAAATGACCCGAACTCCACATCTAAGAAAGCTGCATTCGCCAATATCAGAAGAACAGTGCAGAGAGAGCTCCGACAGATGCAGGACACATGGCTGAGCAAGAAGGCGGACGAGATCCAGTCGTATGCAGACCGCAATGACATGAAGAGGTTCTATGAGGAGCTCAAGACAATCTACGGTCCCACTAAATCAGGATCTTCCCCCCTCCTCAGTGCAGATGGGAATACGCTGATCACTGATAAGGAAGGGATTCTCAAGCGCTGGGCAGAACAATTCGACAGTGTCCTCAACCGTCCTTCCTCCATCAACGCTGAAGCCATCACTCGCCTGCCCCAGGTCCTGACCAACGCTTCCCTCTCGGATTCGCCAAGTTTCACAAAAGTAGAGAAGGCAATTAAAAGTCTATCCAGTGGCAAAGCCCCGGGTTCTGACTCCATCCCAGCGGAAGACTACGCAGCTGGTAGTCCCCGACTGACGCAGAAGCTTACTGACCTCTTCCAGTCTGTGTGGAATCAGGAGAAGATTCCAGAGGAGTTAAAAGATGCCTCTATTGTCCACATCTACAAGCGGATGGGGAACCGTCAAGCATGCGACAACCACCGTGGCATCTCTCTATTCTCCATCGCAGGGAAGATACTGGCCAGAATTCTGCTAAATCGACTGACCGTTCACTTGGAGCAAGGCTTGCTACCAGACAGTCAGTGCGGCTTCAGGCAGGATCGGGGCACCGTGGACATGATCTTCGCAACCAGGCAACTCCAGGAGAAATGCTAAGAGCAGAACGTCAGCCTATACACCACTTTTGTGGACCTCACAAAGGCTTTTGACACTGAAGGTCTGTGGAGGATCATGGCAAAGTTCGGATGCCTTGAGAAGTTCATCGCCATGGTCAGACTGTTCCACGATGGCATGCTCGCCAGAGTACAGGATGATGGAGAGTTCTCCCTGCCCTTTCCAGTGACAAACGGTGTCAAGCAGGGCTGCGTTCTTGCCCCGACCTTGTTCAGCATGATGTTCACAGCGATGCTGACAGATGCTTTCCATGAGGGTGACATTGGCATCGACATCCGTTTCAGGACTGATGGGAACATCTTCAACCTGAGAAGACTGCAGGCTAAGACCAAAGTTCAGGAAGACACCATCCGCGACTTCCTCTTTGCTGACGACTGCGCGTTGAATGCTGGTACTCAGTCTGACATGCAAGAAAGTATGGATCGGTTCTCCAAAGCCTGCAAAGACTTCGGACTCACAATAAGTACGGATAAGACCGAAATCATGTACCAGCTTGCACCCTCAGTCACCTACACCGAACCCAGCATTACCGTCGATGGACAGAAGCTCGCTGTTGCTGACAAGTTCATCTACCTTGGCAGCACCTTGTCGCGCACAGTCTCCAAAGATGAAGAGGTCACTCTCAGGATTGCTCGTGCAAGTGCAGCCGTCGGAAGACTTCACAATACTGTGTGGAACAGAAGAGGAATCAGCCTGCCAACCAAGCTCAAGGTGTACCGCGCAGTAGTACTGCCCTCCCTCTTGTACGCCTGTGAGACATGGACGGTGTACAGTCGCCATGCAAAACAGCTGAACTCCTTCCACATGCGCTGCCTCAGAAAACTGCTCCACATCAAATGGCAGGACAAGACTCCTGACAGAGAAGTCCTCCAGAGAGCAGAGATGAAAAGCTTCTATGCCATGCTCAGAAGGCCACAACTCCGCTGGGCCGGTCATGTCTGCCGTATGCCTGATGAACGCCTCCCAAAGAGACTATTCTATGGGGAACTCGTTGAAGGCAAGAGTTCCCGAGGAGGCCAAAAGAAACGGTTCAAGGACACGCTCAAAGCCTCCATGAAGTCCTGTGGCATTGACCCAGACAGCTGGGAGCAGATTGCTGAAGACCGCGCTGACTGGCGTCACCAGATTAACTCAGGCGCAACTGCATTTGAAGAGCACCGGATCAACGAGGCCAAGCAGAAACGTCAGCAGAGCCAGCGCCGACCTTCAGTCCATCCAGCCCCCGGCAATTCCATGTCCTCATTGGCCTAGACTCTTCAGAGCGCAGATTAGCCTCATCAGCCATCTGCGTACTCACAGACCAGCCCAGATCTGAAGTCATGGTCGTCTTCGAGACCGAAGGACGAACATCATCACCCACTGGTCACCGAGACTACTCTTCCATTCATGAGTTTTGAACGAGATTGCATGATGTTTCTTACGAATCGTATAAGTAGGAGCTGAAGGTTGTAAAGGAGCCACATTTTTAGTACTCCTTCTTCGCTTCTGTATTCCCGTCTATGTTTTTCATCTGCCGCATTTTATGGAATAAAGCATTTATCTTCTGTCGTCTATGAGTAGGGGGAAGTATCAGCAAGGAAGTTGTACAATCGGATTTGGTATCGGAGTAGACGGAGTCTGTAACATTTCTCGTGTGTCTTTTTTGTCATCTTGCATTCTTGTGGACGCGTCTCTCTTGGTCCAGTTAGTCTCTTTTTACAAGAATGCCTTAGAAGTTTTAGCTGTTTATTCAAAATCTATTGGTAAAAGAGTTGAAGACGTTGCAATACCTAGTCCAACCTCTGAGATGTTTATGCTTTTTTATAAATCGGTTCTATTCATCAACGACTGTAATTCTTGTTGTAACTGTGACATCTCGGTGAGATTAGGTTTCGGAGGTATTTAAGGTGTCAGTTGTTCGCTCCAATGATGGAGTTCGTCCATAGTTTTTAGCACACTAAAATCAGCCTTAGGCCTTCCAGGAGATTCCAGTGTATATGTATAATGTATTTCCAGAACAGGTATCACTTTTATCTTTTTCCTTCGTACCTCACCATGCCTACATAAAAGCGGCTCAGCAATCGATTTTAAGAAAGGATCATTCATTGTTTACAATGGTACTTTCAACATTCGGAGATATTCTCCTCTCTCAACCAACATCTTTGTTTTCACTGATGGGTATCTTCGTTCTGATCAGATGTATTTGATTAAATTC
The DNA here is from genome assembly GCA_016617855.1 of Megalonaias nervosa. Classification (NCBI taxonomy): domain Eukaryota; kingdom Metazoa; phylum Mollusca; class Bivalvia; order Unionida; family Unionidae; genus Megalonaias; species Megalonaias nervosa. The sequence continues at coordinate 19,414 of JAECUM010012324.1, forward strand.
AGACACGATCCCGTTGATTTCGAGAGGAATGCCTGTTACAAACATGTCTCATTCTCATTGAATTCCTTGAAGTAAAGTGAAAACCGGTTACTACCCTTTGTACCTCCAAGCGGTGAGTTTGGATCGACAATCAGATAAATAGGATTGGAACTTGATTACTTGTTTCACAAAGTTGGTTTTACCACTCGGTCCAGCAATCATATTTTAAATGTGTGGTGAAAATACAGTGCCTCATATATTTGACAATCTAACATTAAGTCAAAAACTTTAGCCACAAAGCATTTTGTGTTGTTAAATAGCAATAAATAGCAATAAACCGGGCCAGTTATTAACTCACACACTACTCGCCGTGATTATGTCTGGGTCTGAGGCAATACTTCTTGCAAACGTTCTTTTCATTTGTATTTTGTATTTTTATTATTATTTTTTAATAATCCTCTGGTGTGTAATTTGGACATATCATGATATTCAAGACGATTATAACTGATTCGGAACATTATATTTGTTTAGATTTGTAATAGTACATTTAGGATTATCGGGAATTTAATTCATAATATTGAATTTTTATTTGCGTTTACACTTTTCTTCAATTTCCATTGGAAGGAAGTAAATAAAGTACTTAAATTTTTGTTTCCACTTTTTCTGTTTGATTTATTAAGACCTGGTATCAGATCAATATGCCAACATCGTACAAAATAGATAGACATATGAAATATATGGAACTCAACTTGAGGATCGATAAACGTGATCGGAAATGGCTCTTCAATAACTGTTATGTCTTGCTCTTTCTTTCATTAAATTATATATTTTCTTTCCTTCACAACATACAGAGGAAAGATATCTATTTATGTCAGCTCTAATATTAGGCTCAACAACTGTCATGTGTATGTTACATATAAATAAGCTGAAAACCCTCTACTTTTGTAGATCATTCATATTCTTGGTAATGCAAAGCTCAGCTCCACCTGCCTACTGATTAGCAGTAGTTTGAGTGTGTGCTACGCCTTGCATCATTAATGATATCTTTGTATTGTCCCTATCCTCCTAGCTATGTATATAAGCAATAGGTGGTTAAATCAAAGCTCTAAAATTGTATTGTACATCTAAGCATTTTCTGAAATGATATTTAAATGGTAACAAAAGTAGGATATCGTAGCACGGATATTCAGCTAGACACAGTAGGCTTTCAGTGTAAAAAGAAAGAAATTCGGAAATGCAAATTATGCTGTCATAAGGACTGGATCGACATGCTTATCATCGTCGTTCCTCGTACAAGTGATAAAGAACCATAGCAACTAAATTCAAAGCAAAACAATAACTCAATCAAATATTTTCTAAGAAAAGTCGTTGTTTCTCCTCTAGGTGTGGATGCTTGTGCATTGAATACTTAAGATTTAGCATCAGTTATTTGATGAACACATGTAAATTATAAGTAGAAAAGTTTGTTCCTTCAGATTCAAATAGCATGGTTGTTATGCCAGCTAACTAGCCCAGTTTCGCCAACAAGTACAATTAACAGTATTAGATGCAAACTGGGTGCCTGTAATTTAATATTCCCCAGACATATATATTGCTTAGCTGGTTCTAACGTCAACATATTGATAACTATCTTTCTAGCTAACTTCCTCTTTACAGTATACTTTATAATGTCACAATACGACATTGCAATATCCGGATTATGTGTGTAGGGGCCCCGAATGGTCAAGTGGTCTAAAGCGCTCACGGATCACTACCATCTCACCTCTGTCTGCATGGGTTCGAGTCTCGGGTTCGGTCAGTGTGGGTACGTGAGAAAGCTTGCCAGTAGCTTCTGGTGGGTCGATGGTTCTTTCCAGGGTTTTCCTGGGCTCTTCCTGCACCATTTATACTGGCCGCCATGCTTACTCTATCATGTGCTGAAAAATTGAGTTAAACCCTATAACAACAACAACACAAGCATTAGGTGTAAATGCGCGTTTGTAAATGATGCAAAATGGGGAAATGATGCAAATACACACAACATACTGGCGACACACTTTGAAGAGGGTGCGAAATTTCACTAGATGCAAATTTACTTGGAAGTCACAGAAGGAAAAGGCAATTCTTTATTATATATTGAGCAGAGATTCGTGTGGCATAAATAATTGTGCCTATTCAAACAGACAGCAAATACAGTCTAACATATTAATACAGGTACAGTCCTTTTCCAGCTTTCAAAGTGTCGATATATATTGAAGATTGCTTGCAAGGAACGAGGAGATAGAATGTAGTGTTTCACCAACTAACGTTGATAAGGGTATTAGTTCATTCAGCACATTTCTTTTGGTCGCGTATAATAATAAATCATTTGTTCCTACGGCCAAGGATTGTTTGGAAATGTATTTACCTTGCATGTGAAAACTATTCAAACTGACTCACCAAGATTAATTGCCATAGCTGTGCACATATCTTGGTAAAAATATTGATCTTTTTTCAAGTTATTTCAATTTCAGTTAGTTGGATTGTTAATATAAACAAGTACTATGGACTACAACATTAATCCAAAATATTTGCTGAACTTTAAAGAGACTAAGCAATATAGGGAGCCGATTTAGATTTTAGTATTCAACATTTGATGCACGAAAGGGGCGTGGGTTTCCGTATGTTATTGATTTATGAAAATGTCCAGGCAGTAAAGTGTGAGTGTTGTCATTTTATAATTTTTCACGCAGCTTGTAACCATTTTAGTCATATCAGAACGATGTCTCCAGTATGGCAGTTTACATTGATCTCTAGCACACCATGTCCCATCTTGCCACATTATCCTGACATAAGGCCTACCCAACCTAAGACTAATCTTTAAATGCTAAGCACCAAGAGAGGCTGTTGGCAGTCCCATTTGTTTAATGTCTATGGTATGGCTCGGCCTCGGCTCGAACCCGCCAACTACCGTATACGAGGTGGGCGCTCTAACCACATTGGAAACCGCAGAGGTCAGCAGTTTAGAACACAGATCTGCTTACACGTATAAACATTTGCGGTCCTTGAAACTGACATGTTCTATCATCGACTGTCTCTTAATATGAAGTTGTAAATTTTTGGAGACAATAATCATTTTGTTTTAATAAGTCGTCTTTGTATTAGAGAAGGAATATATATATATATATATATATATATA
>JAECUM010012325.1:0-131289 GCA_016617855.1 Megalonaias nervosa
TATATCACTCTTGGGTGATTTGGCCAATCCTATCCCTATTAAAATTTTAAGGGATACAGGAGCTTCTCAGAGTCTTTTATTATCAGGCACTTTGCCTTTTTCTGAGAAGTCCTGTTCTAATGAGAGTGTTCTCATTCAGGGAGTTGAGTGCAGCTTTGTTAATGTTCCTCTCCATTCTGTAAATTTGCCATCAGACTTAGTTTCAGGACCTGTGACAGTCAGAATAGTGTCTAACTTACCCATTGAGGGCATTCATTTGTTGCTAGGCAATGACCTAGCTGGAGACAAGGTTGTGGTTAATCCACTTGTAACTGACAAGCCTTCTTTGGATCAGAAAGTTGATCTAATTGAAAAAGAATACCCTGAGTTATACCCATCTTGTGCAGTTACTAGAGCTACGTCAAAGAAAGCTCTTGAGAATGATTTTGATAAGGAAAATATTCCTTTAGCTGACACATGTATTGGTCAGGCTTTTGATGAGGTCACTTTCACTTCTAATTTGGATCAGTCAAAAGGTATTGACCACAGTGATCCTCTTTTAAATACTCATTCTCTTTTATCTAATCAGGGTGATAAACGACAATCACTTGTCGTCGAACAGGAAAAAGATCCTGAGATCTCCTGTTTGTTTCAGAGGGCCATTAGTGAAACTGAAGCCACTGAAGTACCTGTCTGTTATTTCAATAAAAATGGAATTCTTATGAGAAAATGGAGACCTCCCAAGGTACCTGCTAATGATGAGTGGTCAGTGAACTATCAGATTGTAGTTTCAAAATCTTACAGACAGAAAATACTTAGTTTGGCCCATGAAACTCCTCTGGCTGGTCATTTAGGGATTAATAAAACTTATAACAAGATCTTGACTCACTTTTATTGGCCAAAAATCAAAAGTGATGTTTGTAAATTTTGTAGATCTTGTCATACTTGTCAAATGGTAGGAAAACCCAATCAGAAGGTACCTAAGGCTCATCTGCAACCAATTCCTGCATTTGACGAACCATTTAGGAGAATTATGGTAGACTGTGTTGGTCCCTTACCTAAGAACAAGTCAGGCAACCAATATTTGTTGACCATTATGTGTGCGTCAACAAGATTCCCAGAGGCAATTCCTTTGAGGAAAACTATAGTAAAAGCTTTGATAAAGTTTTTTACTCTATTTGGCCTTCCCAAATTTATTCAATCAGGTCAAAGGTCAAATTTCATGTCTGGAATTTTCCAGCTAGTTATGCTTGAATTTGGCACTCTGCAATTCAAGTCAAAAGTGAAACTATGGTTTCACAAAACTTTACTTGAGAGAACTTTTGAGTCCTGTAATAGAGTTCATTCTCTCTTGCTCATTCTTCAAAATTTTTTTCAATTTAGATTTTACGACCCTTACAAAGTAAAGAAGAAAATGAATGAGTTAAATTATAATAATAGTACTCTGATCTAAATAAATTAATGGAGTACTAGTATATTGAAAGAGATAGCCAAGTAAATTACACAGTTAATTTAGTTGTACCTGTCCCACCAACTGAGGATTTAAGTGAAGAAATTCAATTGGACACTGTTGATTTTGGAGCAACAGATCTTTGGAATTCAGAAATTATGAAAGATCTGGACCAGAAACTTTTACATTTACAACAACAAGAAAGAAATGAACTTAAACAGTTATTATTTGAATATGAGCACTTATTTCCGGATATTCCTACGAGGACAAACAAAATTTTTCATGATGTTGAAATTGTAGATTCAAAACCTGTGAAACAACACCCATACAGAATGAACCCTCTCAAAAAGGAATACTTGAAAAAGGAAATTCAGTATCTGCTGGAGAATGATTACATAGAGCCCAGTAAAAGTGATTGGAGTTCACCATGCATACTTGTTCCAAAACTGGATAAAACTTTCCATATGTGCACTGATTATTGGAAGGTGAACAGTGTGACAAAAACAGATTCATTTCCATTACCAAGGATTGATGATTGTATTGATAAAATTGGAAATGCCAAGTACGTCACCAAATTTGACCTTCTGAAAGGATTTTGGCAAATTCCACTTACGGAAAGAGCAAAAGAAATTCGGCATTTGTGACTCCAGATGGACTCTATCGATATAAAGTAATGCCATTTTTGTGATGAAGGGTTCCCCAAGTACATTTCAGTGCTTGATGAACATGATTACTTCCGGTCTAGATAATTGTGATGCTTACATTGATGATGTCATCATCTACAACGACACCTGGAAAGGACATCTAGCCACGATTTAGAAATTCTTTGAAAGATCACTGATGCTATTTTGGGAATCAATTTATCTAAAAGTGAGTTCTGCCATATTTGAGTAACTTTTCTAGGACATATTGTGGGACATGGTCAAGTTAAACCTATAGATGCTAAGGTTAAGGCTATCTCTGATTTTCCTGTGCTTGTCAGTAAAAAGCAACTGATGCGATTTTTGGGTACGGCTGGATACTATCGATAGTTTTGTTCCAATTTTTCCAATATTGCTGAACCTGTGACAAATTTGTTAAGTAAGAGAAACAAGTTTCTTTGGACCGAAAAATGTCAGGAAGCTTTCGATAGATTAAAAGCCATACTCAAGAGGGCACTGGTTCTAACAGCTCCAAATTTCAATCAGTCTTTTAAATTATCTGTGGATGCAAGGGATGTTGGGGTTGGAGCAGTATTGATTGAAGAAGACAGAAATGGTGTTGATCACCCAGTGTGCTATTTCTCTAAGAAATTAAATTAGCATCAAAGAAATTACTCAACAATCGAGAAGGAATGTTTGGCTTTAATTTTGGCATTACAACATTTTGAAGTTTACATTTTCTCGGCTCCTTCTCCAATTGTTGTGTATAGTGATCACAACCCCCTTACTTTCATCGACAAGATGAAAAATAAAAATCAGAGATTATTAAGGTGGAGTTTGTTTTTGCAAGAGTACAATCTCAACATCAGGCACATCAAAGAAAAAGACACTTTAATTGCAAATGCACTTTCCCGTGTATAAAAAATTATTTCATATACACTTGATATAATTCGTAAGAATTTTGTTATGTAATTTTGTTTACCTCATGTATAATTTACATATGGTATAAAGAGAGCTTTATTATATAAATCTTTCTTTTTTCTTTATGGGGGGAAGTGTTACATATATGTAATTAAATTGCTTGTGTGTTAGTTTTAAAATTCTTTTTTATTTTATTTTTGTTTCATTACATTTTATTATAATTATTATTGCAGGAATTCGAAATTCTTTTTCAGTAATTCTGTTTATCTAAGACGTAAAACATATTACATTTACAATATTTTTAGTTTACCTTGGTCCGCGGTAGTGTAAGCGCTACGCTAAAACGACTGGCTATTGCCAAGGTCTAGTCTGGATAAACAGTGTGTTATTTTTAAATTTGTTTCAGAGTGATAGTAGATAGGGGTTCTTCCTACGCAACAAATTGCATTTTTCTTATTGCGTGTTTCAAGTGTTAGGAGACCTCGTAGCCTGTCTCGCGAGAACGGGATGATAATTAAGGTAGATATAATACTTTTCCCAAGCGCTTATCAGTCAGTTGTATTCTGAAACCTCGAAGGCCAGATAGGTTTTTTTATTGTTGAAACCAGATTGTTTTTGAAGTTCATTTGTTTTTGGAATTTAATAATTTATTCTCTAGAAAACCAAATGAGTGTACTGTTTTATAAATTCTGGGAGAGAGACATTCAGTGGAAATTTATTCTGGAATTATTCGGAAACATAAATTGTGATTCAGTTGAGGAATAGTTGCTGTTTTGTACAAGGACCACATCTGATGTCATCGCCTTCCATATTGGAACGTCGTCAAGATTTGAACTTGGATTCTAATAGAACTGTTTAGTGATAGGACTTGTATTTTTCATTCTTAGGATTAAATTTTGGATTATATTCACAAACCGTAAGTCCTATTTTCCAATTTTTACATTGTTTTCTAGGGAAATAAATTATTTTGTTAAAATATACAAAGCTTGTTGTCTTCACTCTTTTCTCTTGTTATTATTGTATGAGCCTACATGTAACACTCACCATCACCTCCTCACCAGGTGGTTTCCTCTCAGAAGGCTAAGGGTGATGGATCATTTTGGGTAGAAGGATGTTCTCGCTTCCCCACTGTAACTCATGATGGACCAGGGGCTGTGGCACAGAGTACTGTTATACCCTCTCCATCAAGGGACATAGTGATGCCTAGTCACTCTCCAAATCTGAGCATCCATGACTGATGATGATGCACACTACATCCTTGTTGACTCAGAGTTCAAGACAATAGCTGTGGCAATGAAACCTTCTCACAGGTCCACCCCTTCATCTCAGGTGGATGAGGAAGAATGAGGTCTGGCCCTTTGAAAAGGCAGAAAATGAGATTTACCATCTGTTACCCCCCAACTTGTGCCCCAAACCTTGGGGCACACAGTCCAAAAAGATACATTATGCTATGGCTGATGAGGATCTTTGTTGTTTACAGTTTAACTCGACTTATAAGTGAGTACATATGGTACCTTTATAATAGGTGACCTTAAGGAATGATGTGCAGGGAATCATTGAGTGAAATTTGCATAACATTTTATGTATCATACAAATGACTTTGTACAGTCACTACTCTTGTAGATATTTAGATAGGACAAACAGTATTAGGAGTAATGAAACCAAACTTTTAATATGTTTGTTTCCATTCCCTACTTTAGGCATTGAATAGGAACACTATTTCAAGATGTCTGAAACCCACCTTTGAAGCTGCTGCCATGAATACTGATATTTTACACTACATAGTATAAGAATAGGATTCACTAGTGGTGCTTTTTCAGAATAGGTACCGGTGGCTACATTTGAAATAGCTGGTTGAAGCAAGGATGCTATGTTCCTGAAATTTTATCAGAAACCTATCACATCTGACTTGATATGCATTGAAAAACTTGAAGTAGCTCCAACACAATGCTGTTAAATTCACTGCATGCATTTATCATTTGAATGGAATTAATTCCCATGGTTTACAATGCACAGTGGTTCACCTTTTTATACTACTTTGCTTCTGTCACGGGATACACTATAAGCATCTCTTTAGTAGACAGAATGGTACTATCATGGTCCTTCTGCCTGTGCTTTATTTTTCATGATGAATTCTGTATAATTTTATTCCAGAAAGTTTTACTCCAATTTGTTGCTTTTATTATAAAAGAAAAACATTTTCTTTTTTATAAACAGATTTCCATCTAAATTGTTGTTTTATTGCTGTGAAATCATGTAACTCTCCTTTTATTTTACTTTTAATATAGTGATGTAATTTATTTCCTGTAAAATTAATTTAATATCAACCATGGGTGTTATGTTGCTGTGTTGCTTGGCTTTACCCCATCTATTTAAAGCTTGGTGTATAGCACACAGATTAACATTATGACACTTCAGATAAAACACTTCTGCATGCATCTATTTATAGTTATGGTTACATAGATGCATAACAGGCATACTGGTTCTGCCCAGTAGTCTATATTTAGACTGTCTTCTTTCACATTCCTTGAGTATTTGTAAAAAAAAATTTTTTTTTTAATTGAGTACAATGTGTCCATATCACGTGATCAGTCACTGGAAATTTATACTTTTTGATTTTCTTAGTGCTGAAGTATTAATACAAATCAATGTTCTCATTCATACCATTTCTCTCCAATAAGGTTGCAATGTATTGTTCTCAAGCTGTTATGCATAATATTTCACAAGTCATTATTTGTTTACAGTTTAAAAGTAGATGTTCTTATCAAGCTCAAAATACACATAGTTTGGTCCAGTTTTACTTTGTAGAGTAGTATTGGTATTTCCCATATCTCCATCTTACTAAACTCATGACTAAATCTGTTAATTTCTAGGAGACCAATGATATCTATAAGTACCTCTCTGGGATTCCCATCACCCCACGCACTGAGTTTCTTCAGCTAGGACAGCCAGAGGTTCTGGCCCAGTACAAACAAGTCATCCACTACATGAGGTTTGCTCTGGCTGCATATGGCTGGCCAATCTACATGATGATGAATACAGGCACTGGACTCTGCAGGATGCTTCCACATTTCAGGTAAATGAGTAGTTATTTAGAAACACAGAAAAAGTTGATGTAGCAAATATTTGTAATTTTTTCTAAGGAATGAATCAAGACCAATAGCGTAAAAGAATCACATGCAAAACTTGTCCAAAATAGTGATGTGCATTCTTTAATGAAATCTTTTAAGCAATCATTGTCACCAGACTCTTGATACTTTTTTTTATATCTTGATTTGGTTCTTTTGAAATTTGGCTGGTAATTTCTTTTTCTTTTCTTTAAAGTGGTCAAATTTCTGGTTTAAATAATAATCTGTCAGAATCTGAACATGGATTTAATGCGGAATATTGAAGGTCAAGGTAATAGGTATCATCACCAACAAGCACAAAAATCAGTGTCAAGGGTGTCTTAATGTAACTGCTGAGAAATTATGCACAAAAGTACCCACATTAATCAGATGTGTTTGTCATTGGTTTTTTTGTAATATTTTGAAAGATAAACGTGTGTCATCAAAATTGTACTTTCATTAACCAGATGTTGAACATTTCAAACCTTTTGTGTGCAGATTTAGATATGAAAGATAATTTGTTAATTTAATCCTTTCTCACATAATGTGCATTTGGACACCACTACCACATTTCATTGAAAGCATGTTCTGACACTTCTGAGCGTTCTGGTGGCCTAAGTGGTTAGAGCATCTGCCTCGAATGTGGGAGGTCGCTGGTTCGAACCCCAGCTGAGTCATACCAAGACTTATAAAAATGGTACTAGCAGCTGCCTTGCTAGATGCTCAGCATTAAGGGGTTAGTGTTAGGACTGGTCATCCTGGTGTTCGGATAATGTGACTGGATGGGGCATGATGCTACATGTCTGCAACATGATGCCCAAGTGCAGACATCACTATAAACTGCAACACTGCAGACATCATACTGGTATGGTTGAAGAATTTTTAAAGCTATGTTAAAAATCTAAATTACACACACACACACTGATGCCTCTTGCACATTACAATATACTGGGTAAGTATGTTTGGAAGCCCCTGTCATATCTCCATACGAGCACTTTTAGATGTCCCTGGTATACAGCTGCCATTTGCATAATCAGTTTATGGCACCACATGATGGGAATATCCCCTCGGGCAAAAAAGGCTTTCTCGAAGTTTGTATGATTTCATAACATGTATTATTGTATTAGATGAATCCTAAATAATGAATCAGGTTAAAAGGCATTGTAATATTGTAATATATATTTTATCTCCTGCTAACTGTATGAAACACATGATTTGTATTGCCACCAGTGATTTCTCCAAGATTTTTACACTGAGAGGGCAATTCCCCTCTGATATTTTTGTAAAGGGGATTTACATTTTTATTGAGGGGTGGGGAAGGATTAACAAAATTCAGCAAAGATCCACATAATCATGCATCCTGGAGAAACCTCTGCACCACCCAACTATTTTAATATGTATTATATTGTGACCAAACAGGCAGTGCACATTTCTGAGATGCAAGTGAAGAAGCCCATTCATATTGTTTTACAAACATACTTTGATTGAATAATTTGGCTGCATATAGAGTCTGTGTATGACATATGCCAGTGATTTGCCCACTCTTTTATTTGGTAATTATATCATTCCATTAATCAATGTTAGCTTTATTATTATTGTCTGTCTGTCCCATACTGATATCATGCAGCTAATTGTTTCATGATTGTAATGCACTGCATGGGCACTACTTTTTTTTATAAAGTGTCTATAATTGACCAAACATGATATGGCCATCAGATTTAGCGACTTTTTCACCTCAAAAATACTTGTATTTGAATAACCAGCAGGGTGTGAATCCAGAGAGGAGGATTGTTGGATGTCCAAGAAATGAAGTAAAATCAACTAAAATGATAGGTGATAAAATTGAAAAAGGGGTGAGTGGGTGAAAGCTATGAAACTCAAAATAGCCAAATGTTAATGACCAGTGTTCTCAGTAACCTACAGCTGATTATTAATCTTATCTATATTGAAGTTTGAAATATCCTATTTGTTAACAAAAAGATGGTGCATGCTTCAATCTTATAACTATTTTTCCATTAAAAAACCAGCAGTTGCAAATATAATGCCCATTTTACCACCTCTTTCAGCTGCTGCTGCTGCTGCGGATGCTGCTGTCCACAGAGGGAGCAAAACTATGTGATAGAGGATAATTGTTGTGAATGCAATAGCGTGGCTTTGAAGAAAGTCAGTGGTTTGAGTGATGCTGAGCTGGTATATATTACATATCATGTAGATGTAAGTACAAATATTCAAGAAAGATATCAACTGCAGCATAATTAAGAGTGTAGTACCCATTAAATCTCTGTTTTACCTATCAATTATTTACTCAAGAAGAAGAGTCAGAATTATACTGTCAATTCCTAGAAGGGACATGATACTGATGTTTTCTGATTCTGTATCATGGTACACTTAAAGGAGGCTGGAATTACCTTTTTCCTTGAGCTTTCCTGGTTACAGCTGAAATAGTATTAACAACTATGCTCTATCCTTACTCGACATATTAAATGGAAACAAGTAACATTCTCTGTAACAAATCTGTATGATGAAGTGAGCCACACATTAGAGGCAGCAGATTTGTTTCATCCTCTTTGGCTGGGGGCAACAAAAATGAGGGTGAGGGCCACTTCTATCCCCCTAGACAATCTGGGGCACAAGAAATGTGTTTTTTAGCCAAGAACATCCACTACTAGGGTCAGTCCCATCACCCCACCAAGTTGATTAGCAATGATGACAAGGACTGCTGGTTTGTTGTACATGCCAACCATTACATTTATGATGTAATCATTACACTTTTTTTGACCAAGTTACATTTTACGCTGGCAATTATATGGAATATGTTTTTTTGGGACATTAAAAAATAAAATTAAAATAAAGCAATAAAAGACATTGTTTGCCTTTTTTATTATATATCTAATTCCACTCATATTAATTTGAGAATCTTCTTAAAAAGATGACTGCAGAGTAATAATAGCACAAGAATACTAAATGTACTTTCCATATTTTCTGTTTATAGCAACTGTATGACCCATTTCCAAGAAAACAGATGGGTTTCTTCACTTTGAAATTTGCCTCACAAATTCATTATATTGATAAACTAGTTGGGTAGCAGACCAATCTATACTTTTGTAGAAGATGGTGCTTTAAGGTGTGACTTGTGGATTTTACCAATAGACTAGTTAAAGTGAGTGCTGAATATAAAAAAATTTCATTATTTTGGGGGTTTGTATTCTGGTTCAAATACATATGGACTTTGCCCTTTGTGACAAGAATTTTGACCAGCTGCAAAACCAGTTTAGTAGCAAAATAAATGAATCTTTCTTATACATGCTGGAATACAATATACAGATTACACTTTTATGCCCAAATTACTCTTTTTTGCCACTTAAATTAGCAATAATTATGCTTATACCTCTCAGGGGGTTGGGGTGGCATGTATGGTTTTTGCATCCAGTTAAAGAGTCCTGTCACCACATGGACTGTATGCTTCCTCCCCCACTTGGAGGTCTTGAGGCTTAATACTTATACACATGTCACTATTGCCTTACATGCCAATCCTTTTTTGGTAGCTACCTACAGTCTTGTGAAGGAGAAATCAATCTCTCTAGCAGTGCATATGTGGTTGCTGGAGACTAGCTGAGACATAGAGGCATGCACCTTTTGTGTCGATGGTGCTTTCAGCAAAGCTGTTCCATCTATGGTTGGATTCTGATTTGTAGACAAAAACGTTTTCCTGGATCACAACAAGAACCTACTGGTCAGAGGCCACATCCCTCTGTGGCATGTCAGGAATAGAGGATCACTAATAGTAGTCCCTTGTAGGTCTTGAGGCTTGCTCACCCATGACCTCCCTGTGGGAGTTCCTCCCCGATTTTTAAAGCAGACACAGCCTTAGTAGTTTCAAAAGCAGCAATCAATTCAGAGCTCCCTCTTGTCTATCATTCGCTTGACATGTAATCCATAAGAAAAACAGAAATTCTTTCTTACTCCTCCTTCCCCAATGAGGGAGGGAAATGAGCCCTAGGGACTTGAGCCTTCTCCTGCCATGTATTCCTCTTCCTGGCATCCCTGTTGGAGCCTGGCTAGACCTAGTTTCATGGGTTTGGCTGGGATTCACAAATGTTTGGATCCTTTCCACCCTAAAGGATGTCTGTTTGCTTTGTTTCTGGGAACATCCTCTATGCATATCCATCGATCTTCAGGATGGAAATCTTCACATCCCCATATTGCCTCCACACAGAAAATACCTCTGGTTTTGTCTCAGCCAGGTGGTATTTAAGTTTCAAGCTCTTCCATTTGGACTTGCCTCTGATTTCAAAACTTTTATCAGGGTGATGGGAGTAGTTGCAGCCCACCTGAGGTTGATGCACAATGTTCTCAGAGATTCTCTTCTGAAACACTTGTCTCTTTCTTGGTCCGCAGTGATCCATCTTGATCTTATATCAAATCATGAGAAGTCAGATCTCATCCCTTATCAGGGCTTTGTAACCATCGTCAGGAGAGGGGGTGTTCCTCCAGACAGAATTGACAAGATCCTGTCTATCATTATGATATGGCTTTCCTGACCAAGACCTCATCTGCACATCTTTACCTCTCACTCTTGGGAACTCGGAACTCAACTGTGGATCCAAATTTTCATAGAAAGACTCTACTTGCACCTCTCCAGTTTGTGCTTTTAGCAAACTGGAGAGTGCACAAGAATCCTTTTTCTGCTCGGATCCTCCTGGACCTGATTTTCAACAGTGCCTGAGTTGGTGGCTAATTTTGAACCAGTTTCTGACTGGAATTCCAATTTACACTACCCAAACCCCATTGCTGAGTCTGCTGTATTCCAAGCAAGATAAATGTTCTGGCAGACAGGTTTTCCAGAAGGGGCCTTGTGGTCCTCAATGGTTTCTGCACCAGTCACTTTGCACCTGGGGGAAAAACCAATGGTGGACTTGATCGCAGTGAGACTGAACAAGAAGCTCCCCTTTTATGTTTTCCCTACCCAGATCAGAGGTTCTGGCTGGAGAGTGGATGTCTTCAGTCTATAGTGGGATCATCTGTTTGTGTATTCCTTTGAGAGTGATTCTGCAGGTGCTCCATCAAGTCGTGATTTGCAGTGTTCCATTCATATTGGTAGTCCCATTGCAGCTGCAATGATCATGGTCCAGAACCAGTTTTCAAACAAGGTTGTCAACTGCAGCATCCATAGTAAGAATGAATCCGCTTCCAAGGTCTATGATGCAAAGTGGATAATCTTCTGTGATTGGTGCAGCAGTGAATACATTGATGCTAGCTGTCCCCCTTTGAACACAGCTGCAGATTTTCTTATCTTTGTTTTCAAAGTGAGTGAATGTTTGGTGTCCACTTTTTTAAGGGTTATAAGGCAGTCCTTTCAAACACTCAAGTTCACAATTAGTCCTGCCATTGCATCAGACCTTCATCAAAAGGTATTAAGAGCTTGAGAAACCAGTATCCCACTCACTAATGCCTTGATGGAATCTCATCTGTGTGTTGGAAATTATCAAAACCCTTCTTATGAACCAGTGAGTGAAGCTTCCATCAAGAATCATACCCTCCATGGCATCTGTGAGTTAAAGGAACAAGCTTCATAGCTGATCGGTGGAAAAGATTGTTTACAACTCTGTTGTAATTATGAGTTTATTTCCCTTGTTTGCCAACCTTTGTTTCAGGAAAAGTGTCAGCTACCTTTGGTAGTTTCACACCTTTTTGAGATCCCCAGTCTCAGTTGTATCTGTGCTGGGGTGACCATTGTAGACTCCTTTGTCCAGTTATGGCCTTAAGGTTTTATTTGGCTCCCTCTGAATGGCGTAGAGAGGGTCAAAACCATCTCTTTGTGTCTATTAAGAGTTCCTTAGATATTTCCAGGTGGATTTCTCTCACTGAGAGGGACCTTTCTTTGTGACACTTAAAGCTGATGCTACTTTTGGGGCCTGTTTATATCACTCATCTTAGGCTGATGTTTTGAGAGTCACTTTCTGGAAGTCTCACACTATCTCCTCATTTTAACTTTGATCTTTGGTGCATCTGAGTGTAGCCATTGTTTTCATTGGGCCTTCCTCCTATCTGATTGATTCAGCCGTGCAACAGAAGTAGGTATTGTATTGCTGTTATTTAATTGTAAGGCTATGCTTATGAGAATGAATTTTAATTATGTAATATGTACCTGCTACTTCTGCAAAGATTCACTCCTCCCACCCTGCTCTGATGTCCTGTACACTTTGTCATAGTCAAAGAGGATAGTATTCCATATATGGGCTGTGATGCAGGAGTCAGACTGGGATCTCATTCTTTTCAGTTTTAGAACCTTCCAATACTAATGTATACTAATGTACAGTCATGTCTCAAGATCATATGGACTGACAAAAACCATCAGGCGAGGCACAGTGCAAGGGTGCAGAAGAAGAGGCAGACAGAAAAAGAAGTGGGAAGACAACATTAAGGAGTGGACAGGCATGGGATTTGGAGATTGCCAAAGGGCAGTAGAGAATAGGGAAAGATGGAGAGAATTGGTTGTAAAGTCAACTGTGGTGCCCCAGCGACCTCTTAGGTTAAGGGATGAATGATGATGATGAATACTAATGGAAGAATTGGAAATAAGACTCATCTAGCTCAGACATCAGACTATGAGTCAAAGAAAGGAAAGCAATGCCATAGTAGCAGGAAGGTATTCATGAATTAAAATCATTCCCCTTTTGCCACTACATATCAAAGACTCTGCATTAGGTGAATTCTTTTCATGCTGTGACATTTCGCTTAGTAATTTACATCATAATGTTTTTGCATAATGCCAAGTCTTTTTAGACAAATATTAGATAGAATCCCAAATGTGTTCTCGAAGGACAAAATTGAAGAGACTTCATGAGTAATGAAATGTGGCACTTGCTGCAAGAGGTTTGTTCCTAATTATATTTGTTTATTCATTATTATCTAACACAACTTTTAAGAATTAGAAAAGAAATTGACAGAAGACATGTAGGCGTCAAGGCCTTTTTGTTAATGTTTAAATGATGCCAGCAGACTAATTGGCAAGCCATTGATTGACAAGATGATTGACCAATTAGCATGGAGCATGCTTAGGACCACATGGAATATAGAGTATCATTGTGTTGATAAAATTCTGTCAGAGAGGCCGAGGGCAAATAGCATTTAAAAAAACATTTGCCATGGCTTAAATTCCTCTTGCCCCAAAGGGATATTTTTTCCTATTATTTTTTCACAATTTTGAAATTGCTATAGTTTGAATAAAAATAAATATAAAAATGCCTTCTTTGACTCATTTTCTTTTTTTTATTTTCTTCCCAAAAAAGTGTGACCTTGTCTGATGAAATTTTGATTTAATTTCATTTCATTAAATGTAATGTTTTCTCCAGGTACTATGTAAACAATTTATGCTGTACGGTTTTCAGACATTTATGTTTTAATTAGTTCACTCAAAATTTTATTCCATTTCACTTCAAGAAATGTTTTCTGCCAGGTTGTGATGTTAACCAGTATACAGTTGCTCAGTCGGTATCCTTGAATCAGCAGAGATAATAAGCATCAGAGTTAGAAGAATGTCATACTTAAAACTGCTCATGTTTATACTTTTGGTACTGTTGATTAGAGTGAAATCTTTTTACATTCTTCATAACTTAAGTGGTTCAAACAATTTCACAATTTCTGCATGCTCAGGTGTGGAATTTATAATAACTGTGGTATGCACCAGTGCTTTTGGGATCTCCGACTGTTTGGCTCCAGTTTTTGCCATCAGTTTGATGTGATTTTATCATGATCTAAGTATAGGGAAGATTATTTGCTGGAATTAAGATAGTTCTGTTTTCTGTATACTGCAAGAATTTCCACATGTTAGTCAAAGTAGAAAACAGAAGTGAATTCAGAGAATATGTTTATTTCTTGTTTATAATTTCAGTCAGTAAAGCAGTAGCTTCAGGTTTCATTATTAGTTTATATGATACATATAGTACAGTGGATGCATCACAGTTATGGAAAAATTCACTCCATATTTCAGTAAAACCAGTGGCTTAGACAAATGTTGAAAAACTAAATGCTTTAAAATGCAATGTAATTATCTCTGTTCCTTTAAAGTGAAAAGTATTATTTTGGATGGTTTGACAAGTTGCTAATCTTATAGTTTAGCTTAGTTGTAAAAAAAAACACATAGGTACCACTTGATACATTTAACCTGTGGTATATTACCCTGTAAGCGTGAGCAAGGGAAAGCTCATTATTATTCATAAAAGACAAATGAGCACTAATTATAAGTGACCAATGATATGGAGAACAGAAATAATGTTGTTCTCCATTCATATGTCATATACTTTGTCTTGTACATATAGTTGATAGTACAAGTAAGCAGATGATCTTAATAATGGTTAGGAATTTTCAAATAGAGCCCCAGCAGGAGGCTGAATATTTTAAGTTTACTATTGTCTTTCAGGTTCTTCAAAATAAAAATGCCATATCATCTTGGAACACACCAATTATTGTCAGGCAAGCAGATTAGATAATATTTTTTTTTTTACAAACCTGATGGGCACCTTGTTTAGAAATGAGAGGGGCCTAATCAACATTTAGAGAGGCTCCATTGTGATTTTTCAAGCATTGAGCATGAAATTTACAAAACCTGCTGACTCAAACAATTTTAGCTCTCTATTACATAGAGAAGTGTGTTAGTCATGATATAAAAATGTAGAAAATTGGCTTCCAGATTGATTTAGGATGCCATACTTCCAATTTTTGTTCTCCATGGATATTTGAGAACAGCATCTGTTTAAAACATTCTTGTACCTATGGATTTATTATGAGAAATGTGATATTCAGATTACACAGGCTGCCACACCATATTTCTATCAGAGATAAGTTAATATAGATCCAAATTATTGCCCAGATATGTTTTTTTTATGTCTAACACAAGCCTTTTTAATTTTTAATTTTAATATATTTGAGTAACTTCAATCTCTGATAGCTTTTAAATCAGGTTGTTAACAATAAATCTAATGTCCCTTATATTTCATGTCAGGCTGTAACAAATATTATATTATCACACAGTCGGTACACTTCGTCTACAGTGTGTGCAGTTTCATATTTTTGATATTATACGTGTGAACATATCACTTTATGTGATTCTGATTGGTCCAAATAAGCCCATGAAATTATTGTGCAGTATACTCTTTCCTGATTGGCTGGGATCATTTTTAACCCCGCCTTCTGGAATGTTTTGTTTTGAATGAACATTTTTTGGCGGCCATTTTTTAACTCGACTTGCGAAAGGAAATTGAGGAAAAATTATCTCGGCTGTCTGAATATGGATATGTTACCCCCACAGGGGGTTGTTATGTCATGTTTAACAATGTCATCATAAGAAAAATGGCGTAAAACTACAAGAGAAGAACAACAATAAGAAGTAAAACTAAGGGTATTGCTTATTTGATGGCAGGGGTGGGGGCGGTATATCTTGAACATAGATATAGAATCCACCGTATATACAAGCATGGTTTAAATGTTAACTTAAAGAAGTAAATAAACTCACCTCTGTTCACAGAAGGATCTGGACATAAATGGGTCTTCTAACTGACAGAACTTTATCCAACCACAGCATCTTTGCGCAGTATATATGGGATGCAAATCCGACTCAAATAGAAATTTGTTTACATCTTCTGTACAGTCTGTTGTTCCAAATCAAATACTGCAAATATCTGGTCTCAAATGCATTGCAGTAAATGTGGGAATGTTTGCATCCAGTAATCCTATTTCACATGAATGTCACAACAATGTAACGTTTAGTTCTGAAAGTGACATTTTAGGGTAAACATGTACTCTAGGCCTACTGTACTGTGTACCTTATCAAACAATGTGGCAGCATCACATCACATTGATCATTCTGTTTTGAAAAATGATAAAAATGTGATAAAAAGAATCTCAAATGGGTAATGATTTAATATTAAATTTATGAAACTCGTTGAATAGTGTCCACTTTTGCTCGCCAAGTCTCGCAAAAGCTGGACATTATTCAACTCGTTTCATACATTCAATATTAAATCATTACCCATTTGAGATCCTCTATATATACACTGGCTTATGTAGCACAATTCTTTCACATGTGTCCTACTGGTAGAAAAAAGAAAAAGAAAAACATCAGCATTTCCCTTAAAAATTATTAGATCACTACTTTCTTTAAAACCTATAATCTCAGGACAGAATCCTCCTATTGATGTTATTATCTGTAATGACTTCTCTTTCAAAACAGTTATAAATATTGACCATTACAAGTACAAAAAGAAGTTCATAAGTCTAATATAACCATGTGCAAGCAAACAAGGCACATGTAGGATTTAAATTATTTTTCCTTTGCATCTTGTTGCTGGCTGGATTCTAAGCATAGGCAGTAGCAGTGAAAACTGTTATTACATGAGTTGATCTTTGCAAAGCAGTAATTTAAAATATGGACATTATGGAGTGACTATGTCCTAAAATTATGATGGTACATTAAAAAATGTGTTTTAACAGTGTGTATTAAAATTGATTTGTTAGTACAGCTGCTGTGTCTCACTTAACACAGTTTTCCATTCTAATGTTTTATTTACTAATTCTCATAGTATTAAATATCCCTCATACCTTAGGAGCATTATTAAACTGCCAAACAGTTTACATGTTGGTTTGAAAACACCACAAGTTAATAAGCACTGAGATTTGTTGTGGGAAATTTCCTTGAAAATATAGTTGTCACTAAAATAAATATCAGATGCTGATATATTAAAGTAAAGTTTGGCTTGCATAGATTGATCAAGAAGAAACAATTATCAAAGCATTGGGAAAAGTCATGCTATATTCAGTGCATCACTGCAAGAGGATGTCCTGGTATGAAGCCAGGTAATGGCCATGTGAATTGATTGGTTCATCACAGGTTATCTCACCCAAATTTTAAAATTACACAAATGATGTCTTAATAGGAAATAAAAACTATGATGATCATATCAACTTTCTGATTTTGCTTGCAAGATGTATTATATACAGAAAAATCCCAAATCTCAGCTATTATAAAAATTTTGTTTTATTGTACAAAAGGCTGAAAAAATATGTAACCAAAGTGAATAGCAGAAGTGATGAGTTTAAGAAAAAGTGGACCCTTTTGTCAGCTTTTGGTTTGATTTCTTAGTATTTCGTTACTTTTACATCAAAGTGAGTTTTCAGTCAGAGTTGCCAAGGGCATCA
This sequence comes from Megalonaias nervosa, assembly GCA_016617855.1. Classification (NCBI taxonomy): domain Eukaryota; kingdom Metazoa; phylum Mollusca; class Bivalvia; order Unionida; family Unionidae; genus Megalonaias; species Megalonaias nervosa. The sequence goes on from JAECUM010012325.1 coordinate 17,295, forward strand.
TGCAGTCCAGGAGGAAATCAAGAGCCAAGATGTATGATACCAAATGAAGAATCTTTAATTTGTGATTGGTTTATTAGAAAATGTGTCAATCCTAGATGACCCTCTGTGAGTGATGAGGCTGATTTTCTTCTCTTCCTTGTCAAAGTAAAACAGTGCTCAGTTTCTACTATTTAGGGCTTAATCGCGCAGCACTTTCCAACTCTCAAATTTTCAAAACCAGGCCATCAGAGCAGATTATCATTTAGCAGACCTAATCATTTATTTCAAACTGCAAAGAACACTGTCTTGTTCTCTATTGCCTAAATGGAATCTTTCTTGTGTCTTGTGGTCTCTTAATAAACCCCCTATGAACTTTTATGTGCAACTTTCTTCCAGAACCTTACCCTCTAGATGGTTTTCTTGCTCATCTTGGCATCTGTCAGACGAAAGAGTGAGCTTCATGCTGTGTCCATAAAGCAGGGCTGTATAAGGTTTAGTGGAAATTACAAGTGGTATCTCCTTTGCCAACCAGGTTTTTTCAGCAAAAAAAAAAAAAAACGGCTTTCATCGGTTGCTCACCCATGTGACAGAGGAATCTAGCTGTTTTGCTAACCTTACTTTTCTTATCTCAGTCTGGTTGTCTCAGACAGGTCATCTCAGTCTAGGTGTCCATGCGCTTGGAACTACTTTAAAAAAAATAAACCTTTGTTGTCTTCTGCTATGCCTGACGCAGTTGTTCTAAATCAAACAACAACAACAACAACAAACAAATAAATAACAAAACAACATAGTAACTTAAGGGCTCGACACCATACAAAACATTTCGAGAGAGACAGACACATACACGCACACGATGCTGAGCTTTTTGGTATTATGATAGCTCGTTCCACACAGCATAGTCAGTTTTATCCTATCTGCAAGCCTGACTCAGTACATTTTCAGGTCAGCGTCATTAAATGTAGCTAAAGCTACCTAACTAGTTTTAAATACTTCGTGTGAAACAAATTATATTGTTAGCTACATTTAATGACGCTGACCTGAAAATTGACTGTGCTACAGATAGGATAAAATTCTCAATGCTGTGTGAAATGAACTATGACAGAAAACACTGATCTTTGCACATAGACTATAGACCTATACACTTCATAGTCTTCCAACGCTCTTAACAACTACAGAAAACTTAGTAACAGCCAGAAATGTGTTTTGTCAAACATGCTTTATTCTATTTTTGTTAAGCATCTCCACTGCGCCCCAGTTGAATCAAATATATACCTACAATATTTAATGACAAATAATGCACTTACCAGCCAGAAGGAATCATTTATCCGTCAACACATTAATCCATAAGCAAATTTCACTGTAACACTTCCCATATTTCGAAGACAGAAAAATAAATTTTCAAAGAATCAGTGAACTTTAAAGTTTAGCACATGGTTATCCGCTGGGGTCCGTATTTGGAGGATCTTTTACACACAGAGGTACTTTTACAATCAATATTAATTACAACACAAGTATGTCACAAACAGTTTCACCTCCTCTAAAGAAAAGGAGAGTTATATATGATAGTGACACAGATCTCTAATTACCCGTGAATAAACCAAGCACGAACACTCATGCTACATGTATTTACACTACAACAGAGCTGTGGGCTGAGTACAGTTTCATTATGTACAATATAATTTTCTAAATTGGAACTAATGAAAATGAAACATTTTCTTGTAATAAATATTAACTATTTATTGTTAATTTCATATAACATCCATATTATTAAATGTGATAATACCTGAAAACTATGCAATGTTTAATGTTGTTATTTTGTTTTGACTTGCGCATAAAAACTGTACTTCAGATGACACGTCATGCCACAGTCCTCATTAACATATTTGTATTAATGCATCGCATGTAAACGTTGGCACGTGAACTATATTGCACAAGGGAGAAGTTCTTTCTTACTGTAAAGGATAATATTGGGTGAGAAAAATAATCTATGTTGGGGTTTGGACCGAGACAAGGAAATCCCAGTCGTGGGGTTACATTATATGTCTCCCCACAAGGCTTGCCTCGTGGGGAGACAAATAATGTAACCCCTTGACTGGGATTTCCTTGTCTCGGTCCAAACCCCAACATAGATTCTATTAATCTCCTTTGCCAACCAGGTTTTTTCAGCAAAAAAGAAAGAAAACGGCTTCCATCAGTTGCACCACCTCCAGTTGAGATCCCCAATCTCAGCCATTTCTGTGCTTGAGATGATGAAGATAGACTTTTATATGCAGTTTGGGCTTTACATTTTTATTTGGCAGCCTCTAAAGGGAGAAGTAATGGGTACCAAAGATCTTTTCCTCCCCATTAAAGGTAAACTGGTATTTCAGCTTCCATCATTTCTAGGTGAAAAGCATTAACTATTAAGAGAACCCACCAGTCCCTTACTGATAACAATCTGTCTTTCATGAAAATTGAAGTCCATGAAGTTCAAGCCATTGCTACTTCATGGACTTGTGTAACTTGTTCATCTTTGGACCATGTAATAAATGCCATTGTTACACTACTATTGGCTCACCAAAGTGAAGGGATTTCTCAGTCTCCCAGTCTTGGTCACTCAGAAAGTGGCCTGTGTGGACTCCTTCCCACAATAGTCTCCTACTTGTCAATGAAGGTGAGTATTGTCTGTGCCTATTTTTTATTTGCTAGTTGTGGAATCATCAGCCTCCCACCAAACTGACAAATTCAGCTATGCAATAGCAGCAGGTATGGTGTTGCTGCTATAAAAATGTAGTTTTTGGTGGTGTGTAACACTAATTTAAATTATGTAATACTTCTGTTGCTGTTGCCAGATTCATTCCTCCTCACCCTGCATTGATATCCCACCAAGTTAGACTGCTCCCACAAAAAGATTGATAGGGCAATATGCATGGGCAAGAATGTGCAGGGTGTCCCTGTGGCAATCTACTGTTCTGGAACCTTCTGGTTCACATTAAGGGTAGGATCTTCATCACACAGTCTGGGTATTTTCCTCCCTGAATAGTATCAGCTCTGCCATAGCAACAAGTAAGAATTACATCATTAAAATTAATTATACCCCAACCCCACCTCTCCAGAAAACTATATATCACCACTCCTTAAAAGATGGCCTATCAATATATCGTTTTCTATGTATGTCTAGTTGGTATTAAATGAAAATGGTGCCAGTTAGGTGGTATGGCTGCTGTGGTGGCCATATTGAAAATCATGTCACTTCTCCTGAAATCAGTGGCCATAACTACCAAGGTTTTTCAACCAAAAGGCTTATTTTGGTGTCTACTTGGTTTCTTATGAAAATTGTGCCAATCTGATGAAGTATGGCTGCAGTGGTGGCCATCTTGAAAATCTTGTTATATTGCTACTCTTAATGATGACATATCACCATGGGACACTCAGTGAAGCACATCTTATGATGTCTACATGGCCCTAAATAAAATGGTACCAGTTTGATATCCAGTATGGTCACTATGGCATCCATCTTCAAAATTTTTTTATTTTTATACCAGTCTGGATGTTCATATCAACATGAGTTTTTGCTAAAAACAAAAAGCTTCTTATGACATCTAGTTGGTTCTTAATGTTGCCTCTTGGATATTAGTAAGACATGTAATATTTATTTCCAGTGTAATGGCCACTGTGGCCATCTGGAAAATTGTTGACATTGGATTTTCACAAAAAGACTTTTTATGATACGTAGTTGGTCCTAAATGATACAGTGATTGTCAGATATAACATGGCTGCTATTGTAGCCATCCTGACAATCTTTGTTATAGCTACTTCTCCAGAACAGACAGTCTTAATATAGATATGTGGTTTTCACAGAAAGAATAATGATATCTAGTTGGTGCTTAATAAAAATTCTGCTGAGCAATGGTGACTCTCATGAAAACCTTTTTATCACTACTCATCGTTAGGGCTTGGTCATGTTAACATGGAGTTTAACTGAAACACTTCTCACTATATATAGTGTGTTCTAAATGAAAATGATGCCAGTGTGACCTACCAGAGTTTGAAATATATTGCCAAACAGCTACATGTACTAAACAGATGGCTATCCAGTCATTTGAAAAAGGCCACTTCTTTCTTGCATTATTTTGTCTTTCCTGTATCAAAATTATGCTGATCTAACCTCCCAAAATATCAGGCGATTATGAAAATCTTTGTGCAGCTACTTCACTAGAACAGATCAGCTTGGGGTTTTATATTAAAAACTGTTAAGCAATATGTAGCTGGTTCTGAATAAAAATGGTGTTGAACTGACCTCCAACCTGGCACCATAATGGCCATCTTGAAAATCTTGCTATCTTTCTTCATGAATGGTGGCACTGGCATGGGGTTTTCACTAAAAGACTTCTTGCAATTCTTAATTGATTCTGAATGAAAATAGTGCATAGTTGATTGCCAACATGTATACATCTGCACTTTTTGTACAGGAGTTTATTTTAAAACAGACCTAAGTGTCCTTTAGCTTTAGCTTAGGAAGTCATAGGTCATTGCTTACATTTGTACTCTATTCAGCTTATGAACACAGTGATATGTACATGTACAAGTCAGTTTGAACTAGACACTCTATTCAGTTGAATTCCAGTTTGCAAGTTGATACTGAACACTATGATTTCAATTTTAAGGTCAGAAGACTTGGCTCAGGGTTTTAGCTGTATTGACTTGTAAGCATGATAGCATTATGCATATTTAAGTTGTATTGTTTGTTAGTTTTTTTTCTTCTCCATGATTATATGTTATGTATAATTGTATTTTGGACTTGACCTTGTCGAAAATCAAGTTCATTATGTACCTAACCAGTAACTTTTTATTTTGTAAAAAATTATATATACTTAATATTTCTCTCTGAGTGGGTTAAATACTAGGACCATTATCAGTAGAGGTAAACATTTTATTTGGGTCTGGGTCCAGGATATTGGAATTCACCAACAAAAATACCTGGTCTATCAGATGTTTACCACATTTTCTTTATTATAATTTTAGTAACAGATTTTATCTTGTAGACAACTTAGAATTTTCTAGAAATAAACTTGTGAACCTCATCTTGGTTCTATTTTTGTGTGTAAGTTTTATATATATATATATATATATATATATATATATATATATATATATATAATCTTGTTTCTTTGAGAAATAATTCCTTCTTGCATTTAACCTTTGAGGCAGAATCAGTCATATTGTTGTGTTTAGTATTTCATTGGGTAGGAATTACATATTCAAATTAATATTCACTGGAAATGAAAAGTGGTCATCTGTAATATTCTTGGACTGGAATGTTAATTGGAATTATAGTGATTACAGACAAGAACATTTTTGGATTATATTATTGTGATTTATCAAAAACCTTATCACATCTCCGTGTCACAGTGAATGTTTATATTGTTTTTTACAGATAGGTGAAACTCCATTTTATGTGGCCCTTGATAATAAGTACAAGAAAATTGTTGTATCGGTTAGGGGAACTCTCTCTTTACAAGTAAGTATGCCAATATAAAACAGCTATAAGGAAATAATTACTGATATCTGTTTTACATTTTGCATTTAAAAAAAGTATATTCTGGTAATTTTTTGTGATAAAGATGTTGGCACCAATTTACAAGTCATTGTTATTAGCAGAATTTAGTTACGAGAAAGATGTTTGTTTTGTTTTTGTGGGTTATAATGGCATTTTGTACTCATTTCTGGGTATATCACGTTAAGGAAACATAAGCTAAGTACCTTTCTCAGGGATACACTGAGGTGGATGGCTCCCTGGGCAGGTATGGAACTGAGGACTGTTGGATTAAAAGTCTGATGCAATGAGAAGGAAATAGAAAAAGAAGTTGACTGGATCCAGAGACATGCAAGTAATTGGGAATTAGTGTAAACAATTGCACAAATGAAATTTTTCACCTAAATGCATTTATGTCATTGATTTGAATGAATTTTTAGCTTCAGTTTGCAAAATTAATACTTGTGGGGTTTGGTTTTTCAGATTTTTATGGTAAACGCAAAACAGATATGAAATGTAAAGCAGAATCAGCACTTTATAGATTTTTTTCCAGATATTGGACACTTTAAAAAAAATTAAATAGGAAAACTAACTTAATACTACCTTATGGCTTTAAGAAGATTAAATGTACATAACATGAGAGATTAAAATTGGCATATGTCATAATTTTTTTAATTTAATTTTAATAATATATTTATTAAATTTTGTCAGACCTGTTTTGAGCAACCACCTCAAGGAGGTGCAATTTGTGAACACTTGAACAGTTGAATACAGATTTATTTATTCAATAATTTCTTGTATGGAACCACTAAAAAGTGTTGGTTTAAGACAGGTGATTGCATAAAAGGCAGGTGTGACTGCAGAGACTTTATCTCAAATTATCAAGTGTTAGCAGACTGAGATGGTTTGCTGTTTATCCTTTGCATGAGCTCAATTAGCAAAACAGAACAGACACTAATCTGACAGTACATAATGTGTCAGATCTTTCTTGTTTGCCATTTTGATTATATCAGTTAGCAAACAGCATAAACATTTATCAGACTGACAAGGTGCTATTATTAGCTGATCAGGATCTTGTATGTCCTTTGCATAATCTTGTTAGCAAACAGTTTACATGGTGATCTGATAGGGAATTATCTGTCAGCAGATCAGGATATTGTAGGCTTTTACTGAATTTAATTTAACAAGAAGTTTATACACTGATCTAACAGGGCATTATGTATCAGCAGATCAGGATCTTACTTGTTTGTCCTTTTCATAATTTCAGTTAGCAAACAGTGTGTTGAACTTAAGTTGACAAGGCATTTGGTATCTGCAGATAAGGATCTTTGTTATTCATCCTTCATAATTTCAGACAGTGTTTAGTCTTTGATCTGACAAGGCATTATGTGCAAATCAGGATCTTTGTTGTTTTTCCTTTGCATGATGTCAATTTGCAGACAGCATAGACATTGTTCAGAGATTGCTTTTTCTCACCCATGCGACATGGAAATCTTGCTGATTTACTAACTGTACTTTTCTTATCACAATCCAGTTGTCTCAGCTCAGTTGTCTTAATCAAGGTGTCCATGTGCTAGGAACTACTTTTCAAGAGAAGAACCCCTTATTGTCTTCTATGCCTGATGGAGTTGTTTTAAAATCAAACATGAGCAACAACAGATATATATTAAAAAGAACTTCACTCATAAAGCAGCTTAAGGTCTCTCCCACTATGATAACTTACCATACAAAAACTTTGAGAGAGACTGACACACGCACATGAAGTCGAGCTGTTTGGTGCAACTCATAAATGAAATGTATCATATAACCCAAAACTGCCCAAGCCATCAGTAATGATCACATGAATAAATTGTTGGGCCCTAACACACCATCAGCTTAATTCAGCACTTTATGGCTTAAAATTGTGTTGCACTTTGGGGTATAGGGAGGAGGTGAGGAACACACAAACATCAAGTGGGATGACATCTCTTTAAAGCAAGATTTTGAATTAAATTTAGAATATTTTGAGCTTAATGAGAGACAGACAAAGACAAGGACAGGAGAGGAAAATGAAAATTAAAAACTTAGAATGTACACTAACCCCACATTTCCAGATATCAACAATGTTATAAGAACAAACATCCCAGTGATTGTTATGACCTGAACATACATTCTACCTGGCTGGCTGCAACCAGAAATTTGTATTATGTCAAACCTGCTTTCTTTAAACATCATCAAACACCCCCAATCTGCCACATCTGAATCAAACATACTAATGCAGTTGCAAGTGAAAACTCTTGCACTTAATAATCGGAGCAGTTCATTCATCAGTTCACATGCTATTCCACAAGATTTCCATGTAATGTATCATTTCACTGCTGATAGCTGTCACATTTGCAGGACAGAAAGTATACATTTCCAAGAATATCATGAATTTGCAATTTCTGCAGTCATTACACACTTCATTGGAGCTGTGTTCTTGTATCATACCATTGGCTACCATAGAACTTTTCCAAATTAGAACTGATAAAAGTTAAAAGTTATTCTTGTTAAATATATTATCTATTTATTGCTATTTGCATATGACATCCATTGATTAAATATGATTATACAGCAATAATGTCAAATGTTTTTTGTGTTTCTATTTTCTCATGAATAGATCTTGTGTACTTAGGGTCAACCAATCTCCCCACTTCCCTCATTAACCTGTTTGTATCAGTGCTTGGTGTTCACAAACAATAGCAGATGTTCATGGTGCAATACTTCTTCACATAACAATTATAACTTTAATGTTTTTTATTTCTCTTTATCTTCTTTTCTAAGAGCATATATATATATATATATATATATATATATATATATATATATATATATATATATATATATAAATTCTTATTATTAGATAATTATTCATATTTTCATAAAACAGTGTAAGACCTGATGAACTGTATGAAAGGTGAGAGGCAATAATAGTAAACAAGTAATATTGTGTGTGTTGAATCTGCTAACTATATGGGAAAAATGTATAGTTATTTTAATTTGAATGGAAAATTTTGGGTGAAAAAAATAACCTAAGTTGGTGTTTTGTACCAAGACAAGAATTGGGATAATAAACAACACAAACACCGATAATTCTGTGCAGCTAGTTTCACATTTAATACATGCTTCTTCAGGTACAAAATGTTTTAAAAGAAATGGATGACGTCTTTATATTTTAAAATAACAATTACATCATTATGTAATGTCATAAATGATATGCATCATCATAACAATTATATATATATATATATATATATATATATATATATATGAAAGGATCTTAGATGTAAATGCAGTTAAAATATTGATAACACTCTCTACAAATATTCATGTCAAGGAAACTAATATCCACCAGTATGTGGAATATTCTTCATGTCATCCCATGTCATGTAAAAACAGTATACCATATAGCCAGGCCAAAAGATACAGACGCATTATTTCAGATGATTGTCAATTGCAAAATTCGTTGAATGATTTAAAAACGTATTTCCAAAACAGAAATTATCCTAAACATCTCATTGATTCTATGCTGAACAAAGCCTGTAATCTTAATCAACATGAGGCTTTAAACATTGTAAATCGTACAATAGAGAAAAATATAATTCCTTTCACAATGCAATATAATCCGTCATTACCTGATATAGAAACTATTATTAATAAATATTGGAGTCTCCTAAATTTATCAAATAAAACCAGCGTAAAATCACTTTACAAAAATAAACCAATTCTTGCTTATAGAAGACCCAAGAATTTGCAAGATTTTCTAATTAGAACTAAACAGACAGAAAATAAAAAAAGACAATTCTCGTCATCTAAATGTAATAGACACCGGTGCTCTCAATGTGCAAACATAAGAGAAAGTGCTTCTTTCAGTAGCGCTAATACAAAAGAGGTGTTTTCTCTATGTTATAACACTAACTGCATATCAACTGATGTGATTTATTTGATAACCTGTACAAAATGTAATATGCAATATGTTGGACAAACACTTCAACAAGTTTCTAAGAGAATGAATAATCATTGCTTTCATATAAAAAATCTTAGAGACCCTCAGTTTTCCTCTAATATTTCAACATATTTTAATACCAATAATCACTCTCTACTCAATTTTTCTTTCATGCCAATAGATAATGTGCATGGAGATAGGAATAGACTAATAAAAGAAACTTACTGGATTCATAAATTAGATTCTTTGTATCCTAATGGCCTTAATACCAATGTAGTATATAAAGTTGTATAAATTTGTTGTTTTGTTTTTTTTTTAAATTGATAAATTGTATATCCTTTATAACAATATAATTATGTGTATGACTGTTTGTCTCTATTTTATTTTATTATTGTACCAAGACAATGAAATCCTGATTCACTGGGTTACATTATTTGTCTCCCCATGAGGCTCTGTCAAGTGGGGAGACAAATAATTTAATCCCTTTACTATGATTTCCTTGTCTTGGTGCAAATTCCACCATAGATTCTGTTTTTATATCAGCAGCTCAGGATATATCAGCAGCTAAGGATCTTCGCTGTTTGTTCTTTGTGTGTTCTCAGTTTGCAAAATGTAGAAACTGATCTGGCAGAGCATTGAGCAGTGTCAGGTTGGTCTCTCTACTTTTTACACTTAGATGCTTATTATATAAAGGTAGTATTGTATATAATTTTAACATGGTTGTTTATCATCACACCATACTTTTTCTTATCTCTAGGATGTTTTAACTGATCTCAAGGCTGATGCAGAAACCATCCCCACACAACCTCTCAGAGAGGATTGGGTTGGACATAAGGTAGGACATAGTCACTACAGTACAGTGGTCCAACAGCTTATCACTCTTCCATCAGTTTTATTGATGATATTGTGATATCTTAGAAACTGTTGCTTATACAATCATGAAACTTGATGAATGAATTAGTCTTAAGAGGTATCAGGAACTGCTAGCAAAAGTAGATCATAGTAAAGAACTTTTGGAATTAAGGTTAACATTAGGATCTTGCAATGGCACAGCAAAGAAGGCAAAGCATCTAGGTACTATTTTTATTAGATAGAGCTGTCAGAGTTGTTATTTGGTATACCACATTGTAGTTAATTCTTGTATAAAAATATGGTTATGTTAAATGTTCACCAAAATTTCATATTTTGTGTGCATATGTAGATAAAACTGATTAGATTTACAGATGATTACAGAATTTTTTTCAATTTTTTTGCAGAGCTTCTGAACTTGTTGACAAAACTTTTTCACCTCATTTAGTACACATCTGGGCAGAAATGTTAGTGTTCTCAAATACAAATTTATGTTTACATTCATTTGAAAGTATTTATTAATATTTTGTCTTATTGCTTGGTTACCAGATTATGTAATACGGATTTATATTTTATCAACAGAAAGCTAAAACATTTCATAAACCTTGAGCCAATTAGTACTTAATTATATTTTTAATTTTTAAAATATGTGAAGTCAGATTTGATTTTAAAAAATGGAACATTTCAGGGTTATTTCAGGCTGTAAAGTAACCTTTGGCATGTTTTCTGATTACAGGGCATGGTGCAGGCAGCTATTTACATCCAAAAGAAGCTCAAAGAAGATCAGCTTTTAGAAAAAGCCTTTGAAAAGGCAAAGGTAAATAATTTCTTGCAGTTATTCAAACCATTAGCTTGCACGGGTAAATGATCATAATTGAAATAAATTGTCTATGAAAATTTTGTTTCAGAAAAATGAATTAACGGATTCAGTAAAAGAGGATAGATATTGTTTGTGTGTAGAATTTGTACTTGAAAAATGTTGGTCAGTTATTGAAAACAGGAGTTAGTACCCAGAAATTTGAATCAAAATCATGAAATTCTTAACTTTTAATAAGAAGTCATATGTTTTATTAACTTTTCTTTCAAACAACATTCTCAGCACAATATAATATTCAACAAAATTTCAATCATGGCAACACTTTAATGCATAAAGTTCTAATAATTAAATAAATTTTGTCAAGTGAAATTGGTGTTTTAGTTCTAGTTTTAAATTTTGGTTTAAGTGTAATTATCATAAATACATTATATCCTCTTGTATCCAAACGTAAATAATATCAATCTACCATCACAGCTTTGTAAGCAAGCATTGTTTTTGAGAACCTAAATAATGTGCTGACCATGCTTCGATCTCCAAGTATTTGTTGTATTGTTAAACTCGTTTTAAAGCAGACCTGGTCTGCATTATAACATTATGTCTTTTGTATTAAATCATGTAAAACGGGTTAAATAAAAGAAAAGTTAAAAGGCATGCGGATCCTACCTGCATAAGAGCCAGTGGTCACAGATGTGTTATGTCAGGTCTTTTCAATTTATCAATTGAACAGTTATGAGTGTAATTAAACTACCTTAAATTAGCCTACTCATTCACAAATTAGATAAAAGTTAGCTAGGTAACAATGCAAAATGAGTACTTGCTGAATAAAAAGATTTGTTTCACAGATGTGGTTCATTCTGGAGAAGCGGTTTCACATTGTAGTGAACTTTAAGTTCCTGAATTGGCATTGGAATCTCTTCAGAGAAGAGAAGTTTCTTTATTACTTGCATTGAAATCTTGGAGTCAGTATTTTAGTAATAGTGCAATTTAGAAAAATTAAGCTTCAAGAATGATGGTTGTTTCATAAGTAAATGTCCATAGTTAAAAAAAAAGAATCTTGTTTTGTTGTCAATCAGCAACAACAAAGGGCAGTGATTTAATACACAGTGTTTTTATGTACAGATGATGGTTCTTGAATCCACTTGGAGTTATGTTGTTGACAATCTTTCAGAGGTTGGGTATCTTGAAAATAAAGGTAGTTTATATAAAATAACAAATATCTTCATTGGAAAAAGCTCTTTATTAACAATTATTTCCATGCTTATATAACAGGTGTTCAGCTATTAAACAACCCAGTTATTCCCCCACCCTTGGGTCTCTCAGTGTTAAACAGTAACGGAATCCACTTCTTAATTTTTGGGAGGTCCTTTTATAACTCATATCCTTACTTTTAGTGCATTTTTTTTTTGTTTTTGTTTTTGGACCCCCTTATACATAAATTAGCAAGGGAGAGGTGTACTTTGTATCTGTACATATACGTATCATTTTTATCTGTACATACATTTGTATCTGTACATGTTTTGTTTGCATCTGTACATATTTTTTATCTGTACATGTATTGTTTGTATCTAAACATAATGTGTCATTTGTATCTGTATGTATAATGCAAATCTCAAGATTATTTAGACACTTATATATGATTTTGACTTTTGGAGTTTGGAGTTCTAAGTACAGTTTTTATGTTAGCTTCAAGACTATATAATTTATTCTCTGTGTCCAGAAACATGTTTTTAGATAGTCTCTTTTTTAAGAAACCTTTATTCAGAATTGGAAAAAGTTAACAATATTATATATGAAAAAGTACTCACACAAATGGCTTTGCGGTTAATACTTTCTATGCTCTCCCAGAAGAAGATTACAACATGTAACTAGTAATTATGTCTGGGTCATTCAGCAATTTATAACATCAAACAACATTGGAGACCAAATCAATTTATTCCATTTAGCAGTTGTTTGATTCAGAAAATTGAATTACCATTTCCTGTAACCTGTTAATACAGTGCAACAAATAAGTGAATTGTGTTTACTTTGCATTGCTCATTGTAAATTGATCCCATTCTAAAATGATATACTTTAAATTTGCATATTTAATTATCTCACCATTACAAGTAACAAGAAGCCATTGTACTATCACTAGCATTGACATCCACATATAAAACCATTTAGGGAAAGCAATATGGAGTAGGTTTCATGGGACCTACTTACATGGGAGGGGGTTAAGGAGGGTAATTGTGTGCATGTACATTTTTGGTTCATCCTTTAATTTAACTTAGGTTATTGGTAACCAGTATACATACTATTATAGCTAGAATTATGAAATTTTCTGATTGGATGCATTTTGATGAGTACTACATCATCATCTCAAAAGTATATCACTGTGACCTATACTTCATACTCCATATTAGATGGTTGTGTTCATCTCTATTAGTACCAAACCCCTACAGCAAAAGAAGGTCACTGTGACCTGTATTTCTAATTTGACTGGCTTGGGTCAAGTTTTTGCATTTCATTGACTTAGTTTAAATTTCTTATTTGAAATTTGTTTTCAAACTCTTTTTATGCTAAAATCATAAAACCAGATGACTATATGCATATCTGTTAGCATCATACCCTTACAATAAAAGAAAGTTGCTGCATTGCACATTTTACTGGCTTAGATTATTTTTGCATTTCACTCGGAACTCAATTGGCTTTTTGCACGCTGTGCACATTTTGTTGTACGTAAAATCATGAAACTTGTTGAGGAGATGCATTTTGTTTAATACTACACTGTCATCACAATAGTAATCAGTGACCCATTATTTGTTCTTAACTAACTTGAGTTAAGTTTTGTGTTAAAAGTTTAATTTTCAAGCACCGTCCATGCTAGAATCATAAAACTTGAGGATTGTTTGCATCTCTGTTAATACCACATCATTACAACAAAAGACAATCACTGTGACCTACATCTCATATTTTACATTCTAAGGTTAAGGCTTTGCATTTAGCTCATGTCCATGTACGTCGTTTTTACATCTTGTATTCATGCTGTTATATCTGAAATCATTAATTTTGGGAGAGGATGCATCTTAACAAATACAACATGTTCATCACATATGTAGGTCACTATGACCCATAATTCATGTATCAATGACTTTGTGAAATGTTATGCCTTAATTGTCCATGCTTGAATCATTAAATTAAATGATTGTATGCTTCTCAACTGGTACCTCCCTTGTACAAACAAGGAAGGTCGCTGTGACCTGTATTTCACATTTTACTGGCTTAAGTTAAGACTTTGCATTTAGAAAATGACTGCATTGATTTGTTTTGCATACTGTCATTTCTAAAATTATGAAATTTGGTGAGGGAATGCATCTTAATAAGTATTACTTCCTCATTTCTGAAGTAGGTCACTGTGGCCCAAATTTATTCTTTTCTGATATGGATTAAATATTTTGTAAATGTTCATTGCATAGAAACTGTTCATGCTAGTATCGCCTCTGTTAGTACCAAACCCATACAACAAATGAAGCTTGTCATGACCGATATATCAATTTTTTTGCTGGCTTTGATAAACCTTTTGCATTTGACTTATGATCACACATGTTTTTGGTATGCTGTATACATTCTATGCTACCTAGAGTCACGAAACTTGAGTAGGGGATGCTTCTTGATAAATGCTACATCCTTAATACAAAAAGAAGTCTCTGTGACCCATATTTCTTGCATCAGTGACCCTATTGAAATTATGAGTTGAAAGCTCATTTTTGAGGTGCTTTTTATGTTCAAATCTTGAAAGTTGATAATTGGATGTATCTCAAAATTACACTATTGTTACATTTTAAACTATGTAACAGAATGAAGCAAAACCAACAAGTTTTGTAAAATCAACAAATGCACACACACAATGAAATTTAAGAGACAAGTATTGTGAAATAAGTTCCAGATAATTGTAAATTTCTTCTCACATTTCCAAAAGTATAGAATGTTCCTAATGAATTCCAATAGTCTTGACTGTAGTGATGTATCAGTAATCTTGAATGTGTTCACCATTATTCCTAAAGTAATGTGTAGTCTAAATGTCAATGAGCACTTTGTAAATCCAGTGAATAATTTAAATAATTCCTTCCAGATTATCTGAATGCAGCTGTAAATGATTCCCAAGACTGGTCACAAAACGAGCGAATAATCATTTACCAATGCCCCATATATACAAATACCCACTTGGCCTATGACACAATAGATTCCAGGAAAACTTAATGTATGATGGAAAATTCCATTAACTCTTGAACTCATCTTGTTTGATACTTAATCATGACAGAAGCCAGGTAGGAATTAATTCTATTCACAACATTCAGTTAGAAGCATGCCTGAAGTCATGTAGGCAAAAGACAAGCACACAATATAAATTAAATATACATAACACCTCTCATGAAGAGAAAAAAAATTTAGACAATAAACCTTTCTTTTACACATTAGTCAAATATACATATGATACTATAATAATTAAAATTACATAGGAAGATATCTTATGAATGACAGAAAACAAAGCAGTTTAGTACTTCTGTACACGTGAGAGTGCATTTTGCAGTCACATCTTTTTCTCTGATGTGTCTAATATCAATATTGTATTCCTGCTACATCAGACTCTATCTCAACAATCTCTGCTATTTGTTTTTCATTCGTTAATGAAAGTTATGGTGTTGTGATCACTGAATACAATAAGTGGAGAAGGAGCTGGACACTTCACAAAGGAGACTTCAAAATTCTACACAGCCAATGTCAAATACAAGCATTCCTTCTTGTCTGTGAAATAATTTCTCTGGTGCTGTTTAGTTTTTAAGAAAAACAGCTCACTGGATGATCCATACTGTTTTTATCTTCTGGAATTAATACTCCACTAACTCCTGTGTCACTTGCATCAACAGTCATTTTCAATTATTGGCTAAAAATTTTGGAGCTGAAGTAGTGCTTCAATGAGCACATAGAAATTTCAATGAATAATTTCAATAAATGATTCCTCTCAGCTTATATCTCAACACAACTAAAGCTTAGATCATTGATTCCCAAAGACTGATATGAAACAGGAATGAATAATTATTTACCTTGTCTCCTTTATATACATACAGTCACCTGACCTATGATGCAAATGGATGCCCAGGATATTGATTATTTCATATGGAAAATTCCACTAAATTTGCAACCAAGGTCAGGTCTTGAACTCATATTCAAGTAACCATCATGACAAAAATCAGGTAGACACAACCCTCAGCCATGACAGTAGTCAGGTAGGCCAAAACTTAACTCTCAAAAACAGATGAGGGTCAAGCACACAGTAATATATATATATATATATATATATATATATATATATATATATATATATATATATATATATATATATATATATATCCACATCTGCATCAGGTTGAAATAAACTAGTTGAAACATAATAAATTAACAGGTTTAATTCCTGTAGAAACAGCCATGTAAAGTTTTGCAAACACAACAGTTTTTGTGTTTTATTTGTTTGTCTTGTCTGTGTTTTGTATTTGCCCTGAAAAAGACTCGTTAAGAGTTGAAAGCGCTCAGGCTAGTTAGATACTAGTTCTGCACTGTTCGTTGTCAGTTTATTGCATTTATCTTAATCCCTCCCTGACACGCGATCCCTTGCTGGATCCAGTGCACTTGAAAGGACTGTTATTTGCCATATGATTTGTAAGGCAGAGCTTTCCTGTAAGGTTGCATATGCTGAGATGGGTGTATAGCCTAATGGTAGTAACTGGTCTCAGTATCCAGAAACTTGGGTTCAAGTTCCACTTTAGCTATTTCTTTGGTACCCTTAGTAAGGCACTCGATTTGGCTCCCAACTGTGAACCCTGCTGCTCTGTAATTGGGTACCAACATTTTGCCAGGGAATGGCTAGTGCTGGTTGGTGGGAATTTGACCCTGTAATGACTGGCATCACATCCAGAGGAAAAATCTTTCATTCTTAGTTCACACCCATGAAGGTTGGCAGAGCTCCAGCCTTATCCAACAAAGGTTTACAAAGTACTTTTAGGGAATCGGCCTGAAAACAAGTTTTATTTCATTCAATATTGAAAACATGGTGAAGTAAACCATATCTAACAATGATTCAGAATAAATTTACCATCCATTTGCAAGTCAACATTATGTAGTTTTGCTGTCTCAGATGTTCTTGGTAAAAACAAAGAACAAATTATATTTGACTAATATCTTAGTAGAATCATGCAAGTGGCGTTGTTCCGGACTCAGGCAGACCATACTTTCACAGAATATCTGCTGTAAAGACAAAGAACCCAAATTTGCAAATTTATGTTGATATAGTGCCAAGAGAGTGAATCAGTTCAATATACTGAAATGAATCAGTCATTTTTGTGCAATTAATGAATGTGAGTTGACATATTTGTCACAACTTATTCGTCATCCACTTGTTGACCAGCATTTATCTTCACTGAAGCCCACTTTAAAGTTGGAGTTGTTTCACATGGTCTGTCTTCGAACTTGTCTGTGGAATATCATGAAACTTAACATTCATGTTTTTTCTTGATCATGAAGGTCCCTAATGGTCAGAAGACCAAGAGATTAAAATTCAACTCTGTTCTAATTTTTGTTTTAAATTACAGTTGCATGATATGTTGATTATCTGGACCAGTCATGAAACAGGGATTTGTATGAATAATTGCTTATCTGGATAGCTTATAATTTTATACAAATAAATTGTGTATCTGGGATCATATCATTAACTCCTGTGATCAACAGCTTTGATATTTGCATCTGTGTACTTGGCACTTTGCAGTTTCAAAATTGATTCCTGTTTTGTTATTTCCATGATAGACATGTCTATATTCTTTGGAGAGTAATGTTTGGTTGGTATGATGTTTTTTTTATGGCACTTACATTATATTGTATTGCCCAAGAAATGTGAGTAAAGTGCCTCCCATGTATGGAATATTCCATTTAGGAATGTATTTTTGTCAAGAGCTAGACGTTGTAGTTGAATTATTAATGTGGTTTTCCCAAAGGCAACATTTATGATTGAGTAATATATGAAAACTTATATGTGCATTAAATATTCATATCTAATTTTACAGAGCACAAGTTCAGAAAAGTATGATATAGTTCTAGTGGGGCACTCCTTAGGGGCAGGGACTGCTGCAATCCTAGCCATATTGTTGCAACCGGAATACCCAGGTCTTCACTGTTATGCTTATTCCCCACCAGGGGGCCTCCTCAGGTTAGTATGTCAGATAGCCAAGCAGATATCTTCCATTGAGAAATTTGTTAAAAATTGGGTTAGCAATCTTCAGTGAAAGTTAAATATGATAAACTCAGGTTACATCAAAACTGGATTGTTATATCTGTGTGTGTGTGTGTGTGTGTGTGTGATTTGGATTTTTAACATAGCTTTAACAATTTTTCACTCATATCGCTACGATGTCTGCTGTGTGGCAGTATATAGTGATGTCTAGCACTGGTGCATCATGCCATAGACATGTAGCATGATGTCCCACCCAGTCACATTATCTTGACACCAGGCTGACCAGTCCTAACACTAACCTCTTAATGCTGATTGCCAAGCGAGGCAACTGTTAGTACCATTTTTATAAGTCTTTGGTATGACTTGGCCGGGGATCGAACCCACATCCGAGGTGGTCACTCTAACCACTAGGCCACTGGAGCATTACTGTATTAAATCTGACATTATGAAACTCACTTGAAGGTTCCTTCCAGTCTTTTACATGATATCTTGACCTTTATTATAATGATCTTGGGTTCCTTCACACTGTATTATATCAGGAGTTTACTGTACATAAGAAATTGAAGGATACTGTAATTTGTATTTTTGTTGATTTTCATGTTGATACCTATATTTGTTTTATTGTAATATTCATATAAATTTTGATAAAGATCTACAAGGAATTGTAATTAGATGAGCTAATAGTTGTCAGCTTGTACTTGAGCTGAATACCACTTACAGTGCATGTTATCATTTTATTTTTTCAGAATATCTCTGACAGATTTCACAGACAAAACTCAAACTTCATCTGAAAATGGTAGTCAAGGATTTTTGATGATGAGAAAGCAAATACTAAAGCATTGATTTAATGTTGTTTAGGCCAATTTTCATTCATACAATATATTCATTTATTGTTAAAAATAAATATATCTTCAGTTTATGAATACTGATATTTCATTTCCATTTTCAGTTTAAATTGTGTTGAAGAAACTAGACACTTCATTACTTCAGTGGTTGTTGGAAAAGATGTAGTACCAAGGTAAACAATACCTAATACACATATACTGTTGTTATGATATTTCTGCTATGTTAGGACTTGATATTGCTTATCAGTCTGGAGCAGAGATGCTGGATATTTGTTATACCCAGGGAAATACAGTAGTAAAGTGATTTATTTCCTGAATGCAATTTCTCTTATCTGATTTGACTGATTCTTATACTTACATTTGATGGATTGTTGTGCATGTTATTTATTTAAATGTGATATACCTGAGAATACTTCATTTACTGAGATTCATTCCCTTCTGTACTTGTCCGTTCTGATAAAGTATGGTCATTACCCAATGTAGCTGTTACACTTGCTTTTCCAAACTTGTATGTATGAATTCAGCCATTTTTTGCCAAGCTGCATCATGGAGTTTCAGTACATTTTATTCACTTTGATGATGTTGATTTTGTTTAAAAATAGGGACATCAAACAGAGACAGATTTAATAAATGTTGTTTATATAAAAGATAGC
The DNA here is from genome assembly GCA_016617855.1 of Megalonaias nervosa. NCBI lineage: Eukaryota > Metazoa > Mollusca > Bivalvia > Unionida > Unionidae > Megalonaias > Megalonaias nervosa. Next base: position 37,178 of record JAECUM010012325.1, read on the forward strand.
TTAATCCATTTTTGTTGCTGGCATAGTTCCATGCATTGTAGTATACGATGAATCAAATAACAGATATAGAAAATCCATAGTAAAAAAACCCCAAGCATTTTGATCAAAATTTCATAACTTTAAACCTGGCTTTGGCTCTTAACTTTCTCTTAGTGTTCCCTGTGATGTTTGAGTGTCTTTAAAATTAAATAGATGCAAATTTTTGTATTGTTGTTACTCAGTCAGTTGGACAGTTTATTTTGCCTGTCTCGGCTGGATTCATTATTCAGTCACTATGGAATGTTTATCTTGCCGGGCTCAGTTGTGTTTATAGAATGTAGTATTTATAATACATGATAAATAAACTTTTGCAACTTATTCACGATTTCGTATGTTTAAGGATTAAAGAAATTTTGGATACCCATTTTTAATTTATTCATGCAGTTTTTCATCATTATGTACTGCAAGTAAGATCCCAATTTGGAAAAGATGTTGCATGTTTTTAGCTCTCCTAGCTGTAAGGTCAGTTGAATTTATGGGCCTGTGTGCAGCATGCATCCATCAACAGCTATTACTTTCAACTTCTCAAAAATCACTGGACCAGTTTCAGCTCAACTTGGCAGACAGCATCCTAGCACAAAGACCTTTCTCATTTATACAAAATATTGCCAATCCACGTTCAGTAGTCATGCTGTTACTAAAAATATTAAACATGAAAACAATCTATTCTCAAAAACGGCTCAAAAGAATTGGAGCAAATTTGACAGAGTGTATTGGCTTTCAATTTAAAGCACTATCCCCCACATGAAACTGTTATAGAGAATTAAAAAAACATTTATGCAATCAGTGTCATGAGAAGAAATTTCAGGGTTTCTTTTTTGCATTTAGTTATTAGGCAGATGTCAGTCAGGTGAGTAATTTCAAACCCACTTGGGTATCTTGTTTTGTTTAAACAGTAATCTTTGAAAGGTTGCCACAATACTGTATTATCTGGATAATAAGGATATATGTTTATTTTGAATAGGGCTATTGCCTATCCTAGGATGTGAGTGATAAATTTTCAAGATAAAAATTTCAAAATTAATAAAAAAAAGAAAGAAAAAAAATTGGGGTGAGAGAGATTAAAAGAAAGTTTGAAGATTTTCCATTATCCACAACAAGTTGAAATAAACTAGTTGAAACATAATAAATTTAAAAGTTTAATTCCTGTAGAAATAGCCATGTAAAGTTTTGCAAACACAACGGTTTTTGTGTTTTATTTGTTTGTCTTGTCTTTGTTTTGCATATGCCTTTGAAAAAGACTCATTAAGAGTCAAAAGCGCTCAGGTTAGTTAGATACTAGTTTTGCACTGTTTGTTGTCAGTTTATTGCATATATATATATATATATATATATATATATATAAAGTTTGGATACTGCTGGGAATTTCAAACTTTCAGTGTCCTGTTTGGCAGCTGGGACACAAAAAATTTGTGAGTGTTTATATATATAAGATGATTACTGAAAGTTATGCGTGCTGTTTTTAATGTGTGCTTTGAAGAATGAAATGCATAACAATACATGGTTTTTTTTTAAAGTTTGGTTACTTTAATCTGTCAACCAGATTTCACAGTATATTAAAACAAAAATGAGTGAGGGCTGTTCAAGTAAAACATACATAGGACACTGGGAAAACTGTTTCTATGTTGAGTAGTCACTTATAGAAGCAATTTAGAATTTTATATCAAATTTTATATGAACTCTTCTGAATAGTCAAAGTACTCAGGGCATGCATTTTGACTCAAAAAAATGCCTTCCATGTGTACCTTGTAGTTTTAAATTGAGCAGCCCTGATCCAAGAAAGAAGAGGTAGAAAAAAAGTTTCAAAAATAAAACTAGGTTCTGTATGTAGATAAGCTACTAATCACATAGCTGGGACAGAATAGTCATAAAAATGCAAATTTTATGTCTTAGTAACTTTCTTATGTACACAGATATTCTTGACAAATACCTAACTGCCCATGTGCCTTTATTTTCTGTATGTTGCAATTTTTGTTTCATAAATATGAAAGGGCCCATGGGAGTTAATTTTCTATGTATGCTTATTTTTGCATATGTATTTATTATCCAGATTTTACAGTATATTTATTGTTCAAGCATTGTTGAGGTTTCTGAGACAGTATTAAATAAATGAGCTGGGTTTTACAGACACAAGCCTGTTAAACATACTCTTATTGCAAATGAATTATTGTACTTTACATGATCAGAATGTGTATACTTTGTCTGTACCATTCCCATTTGTAACAAACAAACAAGTACATAGGAAAAAGACAGAAGCTCATAATTTTTCCACAGCATTAAATTTCTGCACTTTTTCCCATGTTCAGCTTTAAATTTTGATATTTTTTTAAATATTGCCTCAAACAAGGACCTTTAAAAACTTCTTGTTCTACCTGCTTAAATGTTGTTCACTTGTAGTAAGATTATGCAAGATACAGGTTCTAATGATGAAATAAAGTAAACATTTTAATAAATGAATCTAAGAAAAGTTACTATCCAACTTCGGTTAAAGAAAACAAATATTTCTGCTCCTTATACCATTATCTGCACAAGTTCAATCCGTCAAAAAGTAATCCATTCCAACTCAGTTGAGTTATAACAACAGCATTGCTTCTTCAGTACCGTATATAGCTGCCATGTTTAACCAGTTCTTTACCAATATAGAAAGTTTATATTCTGACTGAACAAAATGGTTGTAACCCTGACTTAAATCCCATCTTAACTTTTGTAAAGGTTAGTGTTCCAGATGATCATCATTTTACCCTTGATATTGTGAGGGAAAGTGACATGATCTACACTCTTAGCAAAATCAATGCAAAAGTATCATGTGGTACAGATGATGTGGGACCAAACGTCATCCAGTTATCAGCACTACTTGTAGCATAATCTGGTAGCTACTTGAGTAACCTCAGTATTTCCTCAGGTGTCTTCCCAAATAAACTAAGATGTGCTAAAATTACTCCTAGTTTTAAACAAGGATGTAGAAGTGATTGTGGAAATTATAGACCCATTTCTATGCTGCCGGCTTTATTATAAATGTTTGAAAAACATGTAGCAAAATGGGTTTATAACTACTTGAATACCTTTTCCTCTTTTCCAGAAGGAGCAGTCAGGCTTCCGCAAGCATTCATGTCAAACAGCTCTCACAAAATTAATTGGTCAATTGCTGGAAGAAATAAATAATGGCAGTCTAACTGGCTTAATCTTTATATATTTTTAGAAAGCCTCTGATCTAGTTTCACATGATATTCTCCCAAGTAAGCTACATTGTTATAGATTTCATTACCATACAAAAATTGATTTAATTCATATTTATGTGATAGGAAGCAACAAATCTCCATGGGAAATGTCCACTCTTTCCCGTTTTTTAAGGCATGGTGTTCCACAAGGTTCTGTGCAGGGTCCCCTTTCCACAAGGTTCTGTGCAGGGTCCCCTTCTCTTTCTTTTATTTATCAATGACCTTCCTCGCCGTACTCAACATACAAAACTGACATGCTTGCAGATAATGCAACAATTTCTTCATCAAGTGGCAGTGTCGATTCCCTGGATTGCAAACTCAGTTCAGACCTTACATCAGCTGAGGAGTGATCAATGCAAAATAAGATGGTAATGAGTGAAATAAGTGAATCTAAGACAAAATGCATGCTTATAGAAACACCTAAAAACTTGCAAAGTTAGAGTAAAAGATATCACTGTACATTAGTAACAAGGTAGTTGAAAATGTAAACGGTGAGAAGATATTAGAAATAATCAATGACAGAAGTATTAATTGGGAAAAAAAGAGTAGACAATGTCTGTAGGTCCCTCACATCTAAAGCTTCATTACTTATTAGAAGAAAAAAATACCTGACAAAAGACTTAAGATTTTTTTACCATAATGCTTATATACTTCCTATTGACTACTGTTTAGCAATATGGGGAAATTGTACTAGTTACCAACTAAACAGAATTCTCCAGTATAAAAAACAAGCGGCTCAGCTGATTCTTGATGTCCCCATTGATGCATTAACATCAGACATGTTCACAAAATTAAAATAGTTAAGAATAGATGAGAGAATAAAATTTTCTGAAAGCCGTTCTGGTTTTTAAATGTGTCAGAGAAATGTTCTAGAGTACATGACTAAGCAATTCTACAAAACATCATCTCCCTATAATCTAAGATCTAATTTAAAAAATTCAGAAGTACCAGAACCTTGCATTGAACGATTACAAGGAAGCCTGCAGTATTTAGGGGCTAAATTATGGAACTTGTTCACACTTGATCTGCTCATTCAGTTAGATCTTTTTGAAAAATGTACATGCAGTATTTCAAACACACATATTAACAAACAAACTAGAAAAATATAAGTTCATGTTTGAGTTCTTGGACTTGTTACAGTGTTAATCTTCAAATTCATTGTTTGATTGATTTGCATCTTTATCAAAGTATGTAAAAGGTGACATGTATATATAAATTCAGTGTGTGAACATCTATTTTTGTACCTAATGTTGTTTTATAACAAAGTTTAATACTGATGTAAACTTAGTACCTTCCACTTTTTTGCAGGATAGCCTAAATGTACAATCTAAGCAGAATTGATCATTAACTGTTATGTTGACATAAAGGTCTTGCAGAAAGTCATTCTCAAAGCATAGTTATTAGAGAGATAAAACGAAAAATAACATGAAATTTATATATGCAGTTAAATCCTTCTACTTTCCTAATGTTTATAGTGTACTTGTTGATCACTTTTGGGCTGCCTCAGTGCCTAAGACAACAAACAAAAACTTCTTAATGAGGCTACCAAGGGAAAGAGGCTACTCATAGGGAAATGAAAACCTGTCACCAATTTTTTTTTTTTAATTAATTAGGCAAAAGTAAAACTTGTACTATTTTAAAATGTGTACAAATTCCAAAATAGATTAATGCATATAATTATGATTAACATACAGAAAGCTAAATTTGTACAACACTATAAATTTGTTCAGTCAGTTAGATTTCATTGCCTTAATCAGAAATATGTCTTGAATCAATGGCTGATGAGATCATGGACTCCATTGGTATTGCTTGGAAAGCTTTTTTTTAATTATATACACATGGATGATGAAGCTGTAGTGAAATGGCTGAATGTATTAAAAAATTAAATTGTGGTAAGTGTTGCCAATGCTGAGCATATGTAAGAAAACATAAGTGCTTTTGAATTGCTTCGTCGAAATAAGCAGGTCCACATTCGGACCGTAACTTGTGCTTGACATAACAGGTTTATTGACTTAACAAGGGTTGACATAAGCAGGAAAAAATCACCATAACAAAGAAGGATTTTTTTTCAGGACCAAACCGAAACGCTCGACATAAATGGGTTCTTAAGATAACCAAGGTTGAGATAAGTGGGTTTGACTGTAGTTGTTAATTATTTTTATGAGAGAGAAGTGTGCACAAAATCTATATTATTTTTAGGGGGATGGAAGACCCCAAGGGAGAGTAGTTGTATTTAACTAATTGAGTTACCCTACTTAAAACAAGACGTTATTATTATTATTATTATTATTATTAATATTCGATGTCACCTTAATGCATCTTTTACTTTTTCAGAACTTTGGTTTTGGAATTGTGAAAATATATTTTTCATGGTTCAGTGCTTGATGATTTTGGAAAGTGATTGCTACATATGTTATGTGTCTAGGCTCGTACAAAGTAACAAAGAAAAGAGTGAAGCCAACAAGCTTTGTAAAATTTAACAAAAATAATTTATTTCCCTAGAAAACAAGGTAAAAATATGAAAAAGGACTTACGGTTTGAGAATCTAATCCAAAAATTAATCCTAGAATTTAAAAATGTAAGCCCTATCACTGAAAGTTCTAATTGAATCAAAGTTCGAATCCAGATGAAGTTCCAAGATGGAAGGTGATGACGTCTTCTATATCCTGTCCTGTGTTGATGTGTCAACAGTTCCTTGTTGAATTTTATGAATCAAGAATAATATCCCGGCTTTAGAACTCCGAATAATTTCCACTAAATGTCTTTGTCCAAGAATTTTTATGAGCACTGGTATTTTCCAGGGAATATAAATTATTAAATCCAAAAAAATAGAAGAATTTTAAATCAAACTAGCATCATCAATAAAAACATCTTGAGCTCTGAAGGTGTAAACTACGACTGACTATTTCACTATAAAATATTTGTTTTAACCCTTAACTAAAACGCAGTTTAGACCCCGTGATGGGTCATATGATCTTTTAATCTGAACAACGCAGTAAAATAATGTCCATTAGCACGTAGGCTGTTTACAGGTTTGATTGTACTGAACGAATCTTACTATAAGATTCAATAATAAAAAAAAAGATAAAAAAAAAAGGTTCTTTACAACAGAGCGGACGCAAGCCAAAAATGACCTTGATTACGACCAATGATTTTCACTCTGTGTTTACAAATTTTGAACCAAGGCCAGGAACTAGGTCAGCTAAAAATACAATGTAGCAACACTACTGCATTTTAAATGAGGCTAAAAAGAACTGAACTGAATTTTCTGAAAAGTAATGTCAACTCCAGTGAATAAAGTTATCATAAAAATAAAATAAAAAAGAATTTAAAACTAACACACAAGTAATTAAATTACATATATGTAACAACATATAATTCAAGAGTAACGTCAGGTAACAATGAAATTAGAATTCTCTTACTATTTTGATGAGTTAATTTGTAGATTGATTGTTCTAAATAATGGAACTATCCCACAATGTTTAAGTTCATATATATATATATATATATATATATATATATATATATATAAGGGAGATAACCCCAAGATACTTTTTTGCTGTTAATTTATAGGCTTCTTTTTGTTGCAGAATTGGTTTGCCACAAATGGAGTTACTCAGAACCGACCTAATAAATATAATAAAGAAAAGCAAAAACCCAAAGGTATGTGATAGTGAATGGATCAATAGAAATAGCACATGTTTGAACTGTTGGTATAACTTCTATGTCAGTATTAACAATTTTTTAAACTTTGAGTATTATTATTTTAGAGCAGTTTTTCTTTAAATTAAAATTTTCACATGAGTGTAAAATTTGCACAAATTAGGAAGGAACTGAATTTTAGCATACATTCTTTATTACTGAGGCATGACATTTTAACATTAATCTGCAAACATTTTAAGCTAGGAATATGCATATTGTAGGGTACTAGATCAAGAGAAAAAAATCCAAGAAAATTATTTTTTGCAGCTGAAAAATGCTGTCAGAGGGGAATATTTTCATGTTAAAATTTTTAAACATTCCATATGCTCAATGTTTGCATGTTATTTTCATTTGGTCTTGCAAATTGGTTTACTTGCAGAATTTCTGCACAGTTAAAGTTTAAAAATGTTCAACATGACTGCAAAATTTCATTAAATATAATCATGCTGAAATTTCCCTGAATAGTATGATAGTACTGTATGATTTATGTTTATCATTTCTTGTACACTTCCATTTATATTTTGGGCTTTTTTTGGTCCATTTCAGTGGAAAATAATACTGAAGGCACTGTGCTGTGGCTCCGAGTCGGCAGCACACTTTACTTATGGTGAGGTTAAGGACGACATGGCACGCAATGTGACAGCTCACCCATCTGATGAACAGATAGGTTTGTCTGCTCACAAACCCCTCTACCCACCTGGAAAAATCATACTTGTGGTCAGAAACCATCCTGAAGAGAAAGGGTGAGTGACAAGTTAGTTTGTCAAAATAGAGCAGGTTCTGGTTTTCATCATAGATTTATTGGAGACTTGGAGGGGAAACTGCTGTTCTAATTGAATTGTGTCCTCAGCTTAAACAAAAAAACATACCCCCCCACCTCCCCTGTTAATATGAATTAAATCCATACCTACAGTGTTAAGAAGATGCTTGTAATAATTCTTGCATGTTATTTTTCCAAGAAGATAGAAGGAAGGGAATTAGCATTGCATTTCTTATCTATGACAGCATGTTAGTTTGCAGTGTCATTTGCATGTAAAACATTTGCCTGTAAAGATATTGTTAATCTTTTGTACATAGACAAACTTTTACTGTACTCATAATTGTTGCACTGTCTGAGACTGGTACATTTTTTTCAGTATATCCTATATGCTAAGAGAATTTCAAACAAGGATTTGAATGCTTTTCACTAGGTCCTGTTGTCAGTCATCAGAGCCAGTGTACCAGGCTGTATGGGCAGACAACTCTGACTTCCAGGAGGTGCTTATCTCCCCTACAATGGTGAATGATCACATGCCAGATAATGTCATGGAAGGTCTTGAAAAGGTATTGATGTTTTCTTTTTTTATCCTTCAGATGTTTGTCTTTTTGTATAGGTCATTGCAAATGACCTAATCTTTTGACCATTCAGGATTCATAAAAAACAGATTAAGGCCTAATCTGTGATATAGTGATATGAACGCATTGTAATCCCTAGATACACACAAAACAGTTCCTTCAGCCCATTCAGGCAAAATGCATGCACACCAATACCTATTTTGTACTTGACTAGGGCTTTATAAATATCACACTAAATGAAATGGCAGACAGATCATTCTTGTCTGGCCTTTTGAAACAATAACCATGATCTACTGAGGCTGCCATCAGCAGGTAATATCAAAAGCAATACTGCATAAATCATGTGTAACTTGTACTCCACTACAGATAGACAAGATCCAGATCCACCAATTCATAATGCACCAGCCATTCAGAATCTAAGCTCTCCACTATATGATGAGCATTGCACACATGCAAATCTAATATGATATTACATAGTAACAAGAGAGAGATGCAATTCGTCTCTGACAGTCAAAATATGTACTACCTTGAGAGAAAAAAAAACACAGCAGTTATACAAATGCATTTTGGTGTAAGCAGAGGTACCAGACAGTTAAGGCCTGATATTAGAGATGAACCACTACCCATTTTAGAACAAGGCACAATGTATGTAGTATCAAAGATTGTTGTCTCAGTTGCCAGAAAATGATGTTTGAGGAAATTATATCCATGTTTTAAACTGGTTATTTGACCTGGTTACCAAAGTAGAAACAAAATAATGCTTCAACACTTGTATTCTTTGCAATTACAGCAGCTAAAACTTTTGACTGAAAAAAGCAAAGTAATCTTTCTATCTGTACAAATTAATGCATCTTGAATCTAGATTTGTTTATATCAAATACATTGGCACATTCATTTCAATGTAAAATGTTTCGAAATGTGCAAAACTTTGTGTTTTTACAATAATGGACACACAGCTTTCTTAATTATAAAGCCCTTTATTATAACTTGATTAATTCATCCTTGTAGTACCACTCTCGCCCCTTTAATCGTGGGGCTCAGGGTCACAGTTGTAGAAAATTTATTAAGGTTATGGTTGAAGATTTAGAGTTTCTATTATTTCCTAAACATTTTGATAATATTTCTTAATGCTTGCAATGAATTATTATGCAGCAAAGACAATCTGTTTGGTGATCTGCATGCTTGCCTCTTTGACCTTTGGAGTCAGTTCACAGTCATAGAAAATTCATAGTCCTAGGATGAGTTTTCTTCATAAGATAATTAATTCTGCATCATGCTGCTCAACCTTTTGACCTGGGGATTAAAGGTGACATGTTTTACAGCAGTACCTTAATCTTGTGCTTGGCATGCAGACTGGCCTTCTTGTATATATTTTGCAGTTTTTGCATCAGGATGAGGCTCGGATCTTAGGTCAAATTCATTGTTCTGAACTAGTTAATATTTAGAGGCAATAGTTCCAGTTGTCGTCATCTTTTAGAGCTCAAGTGGTAAAGAGTTTTGAAATTTTGGTTGCTATGGTAACCAGACCAGTTAAGCAGCACATAACATGGTTCCATTTTTTGCAACTGTCATTTACTAATTGCTGAAAAAATGCTTTAAAAATGTTACAAGTTGTGTAATATTCTAAAATGGGAATGGGTATTTCCTTAACTAGAGGCTTTTGAAATTTTGATCATTGTTTTAATTTTTGCTTATAGTAGGTTTGATTATGTTGCAGCATTTGACCTGATGGGTCAGTACAGTAGACTGTTACCACAGGCAAGGTCAGTCATCTAGTAGATAATTGTTTGCAGCAATCTTGTACAATTTATTTGTGCACAAATCTTTTTGACCTTATTTTGAATGACCTATCTATAGCCATAGGCAGATCAAAGGTGTTGCACCTGTGCTGGCAGTTATGATTTTATATAGATTCATAAATGCTTATGCTTTGCCACACTATAGTTAGTTTTATACACCAAACATAATGCAGAGCATATAATGTTGTGATGTCCATCTGTTCTGCAGGTTTGTTTCTGCACAGTAATTTGAGTTCTTCACTATCACCTGTTACATAACTCTTTAAGAAGCTTGCATTTGGGGCAACAAGAAACTTATTGATTTGGAACCTAAAAGGTTAAAGGTCAACATCATTTATAATGAAAGGAAGAGAATTGTGCCCACACACTAAATTGACTTTTAGACCAGATACTTGGAACACACTTTGTAAATGGATTGCATTGAAGATAAGAAAAGATACCTTTTGATTTCAGGGTGAAAGGTCAAGGTTACAATAACCCTAAGAAGAAAATGGTTATAGCTTATATCTTGAGTTATTTATCACCTCTTTGACCCATCTTTGTGGATGACTTGCATTTGAGACAAGAAAAACAGCTCTTGATTTTGGGGTCAAGAGGTCAAGATTACTTTGGCTGAAAAATATTTCTTCACAAAAATGTACTTTCCAACCATGTACCTTAACCATGGTTTGTGAAATGCTTGCACTTAAGTAAAGAAGAGGTTGGTTGATTTTCGAGTCAGTGGTACAAGGTTAGTATAAAGGTGACTCCATGAAAATGGGGTTTTGCACAGTAACTTTTGTACAAGAATAACTTCCTTGACCAAATTTTGTTTTGTGGATGGCTTGGACTTAGGATAGGAAGGAAATTTTTAAAATATTGCATCTGAAGGTAATAGTCATGGCAAGTTGAATTAGAAAATAATTGTTTCTGCACTGTTATGTTTTATATAAGCCTGCATACCTTGACCTAAAGTCACTGAAAGGTTGTTAGTCAGTAATCTGCCTTCCTAGTGTCTGCATAGACCATAAACATGGGGCTGACATATAATGTACCATTTCGAATACAGTTGTTCTTTGTGGCGTGTTTTTTTAAAATTAATATTCTTTGTTAACCAATATTATGTAATTATCATGATTATCTTAGCATGATAATATTGTTCATTATTCTCAAATGACAAATACTGTATCACACACAACATAATAGAACATGTTTAGTAAAGATTTCATTATTGATCTATATTAGTGACACTAAATTTTTCTTGTTCACGTTTAGTTATATTTTTTTCTCTTCTGTCTTTTGCTACAGGTGTTAGGTATGCATACTTTAGTATTTTGTTTAAACTGGGAAATAGATTTTTTCTACTGCTTAGTGCTTAATGGTATAATGTCCCTTCTCTTTTGCTATATTGTTTTATTGAGAATAGTAAGAAACTTCAAGTCCTACTAAAATTAGTAACAAACTGTAGAGCATGTCAAGGGAGACAGCTCAAATTTAGGCATATAATTAGGCTTATAGCAATTGTCTCCCTTGGCTCTCTGCTGGTATAAGCTTGCAACAGTAGTAGAAAATACTTTCGGAAGGATATCACAATATCAGTTTTCAGTGACATATAAAGTAAATAAATTGTTGAATAAGATTGTAAAGATTAATTAGAGCAGTTTGTTTATGATAAATTGTAGTAAAAAGGGCCTTGGATGGCAATATCTCTGGAATTATTTTCTTCATTCTGATATTATGTAAATATGGACCACTTTTAGCCTTTCAGACTAGCAATATTCTAACTACTTTAACTTTTACTTTCATATTTCTGTTTAATCTGATAAAGATTAGCAATCTAGGCTTTATTTCTACAGAAGGCATTAACATTGGCAAGCGAGTGTAGATGCATTGGGTGAGCCATGACTCCATGTGTTGTCTATGTTGAACCACAACTGCTCAGTCCTGTATAAAAAATGGACTGTATCATAATTACAGAACCAACATGGCCAATTACATGTACACAAACCACTCTATCTCAACTGATTCATGCATGAAACAAATTAATTTTATCTATGTTTTGAGATGCTTTCATGAAAATTAACTACATGTGTGGATATCATTAGCAATGCTGAGCTGAAGGAACTATTGTGTGTTAAGATATTGCTTCGTATGAAACAAAAATTACATAATGTTGAAAATTAGGCAGGCATGGTTTGCTTGCTTCTTGCATGAAGTTATTAATGTCTAATACTTGTGCTGCATTGAGGCACTGAGTATATTCATTTTAGAAGGTATTCGATCCATTTTATGTCGGTGTCTTCCAGATCCATATGAAAAAGCAAACTGGACTGGCAGAAGTGGTGAACTGACACACTTGTGCAATACTGGATAACAGTCATTTAGATGTATGCGGTCAAGTGGACTTTTTTGTGACTGCAGTTTTAATTGGCTTAGGTGTCAATCACAGACCAGTAAAGATTTAAACTATTACAGGAGTATTTTTTGTACACACAAATAGGGTTTCTTTGAAAGCATGCATATTACGAGTCTGTGCAATTTCAGTCTAGGTTTCCTTCAGAATTTTAGAAAGTCACACAGCATGATTCTTAGTAGGAATTAATTCACATAATCTTGCATTTTCAATAACTTTAATTGTGAGGCATTATGCATGTGAGATTTGCTTAGATCAGATATATATTTTGCTTCAAGAAACAAAATAAGGATGGGAGCTTGCAATTCTTCTAACCAGTCCTGCCAAGAAATAACACTGTGTCAGAACAATATGCCAATTATCACCAGAGAAAAAAAATGTAGTCCCTTTCTTCTCTTTGTTGACAGCAATAAGTAGTGATACAAAAGCAAAATTCCCAGCTACTCAACAATTATAAAATTATTCCTGCCTTAAACAGATTACCTTCTCTTGCCCCTTGCCACTTTATATTTTGTAAACATTTCTTCGTTACTAACTACCTTAAGTATTTTGGAAAGCTTATGCTTGTACCTTATTATTTTTGACAATATTGTTTGCATTTTGGTATGCTTGTTTAGGAAAATTTTATTTATATATATATATATATATATATATATATATATATATATATATATATATATACGTGTAGCCTTGTTAAAATATTTTGCCTTCAGAAGAATATGCTGTAGCTTACTTGTACCTAAATCACATGATTAATGTAAAGCCCACCTTGGCAGAAGCTTTTCATTGTGGTCACTTTGACATGTCTGTCCATATGTCTGTCCACAGCCTAGATTAAGGCTAATGATAAAGTTTTGTAAATGAAGCTGTATATTACAGTATTTTTCTTTTAGCTAAATTCAAGGTGGACTTGACAAAAATGGAGTCTTGTATTTATGAAAGAACAACTAAATATGATACATGTATACACTTTTGCTTCTCTTTTTTATCTGTTGCAATGCATGTACTACAGACTAACAAATCAAACTAGTCGTGCATATTTTCCTGCCTCATATAACAGTTTGGTTATCAGTTATATTGCTGTTGCATTACATTGTAGTTGATGTCTCTACAGATTGTTCACACCAACTTAGGTAAATAAGCAATGAACAGAGGTGAGAAGCAAAAAAATTGTTTTAATCATGATCTGTTAAAAGTATTCAATACATTTCATGCATAGCTTCTATATGTAACAATTTATTTATGTAGGAATTCTCTTGCCCATCCATCCATTCTTCTCTCTAGCACACAATATTGTGAAGTGTTTGATGGATTGCCTTGAAACCTGGTAAATATTGTGGTCATCAACTGAAGATGTTCATAATGACAAATTATTTTAATGCTGCAATTTTTATATGCATGCCATAAGGTAGAGCATGTTATCCTAGGATGTTGTCCATAGTTGATAACTGAAAGAAGAAAAATGTTTCTTCATAATATCACTAGTTCTACATTACTGATCAAAGGTCATGGCCACTGACTGAGAGAAGGAAAATGATTTCTGCAACAAATTTCAGCTCTCAATGATGAAGCCTCAGCAAAGTTTGTGGATGACTCACACATTGGGTAAGAAAGAGAATTTTGAGGCAAATGGTCATAGGTTAAAGTTACTCTGACTGAAAAAAGACAATATTTTTTGCATAATTATAATTCTAAACAACATATCTTGACCAAAGTTTGGTGAAGTTTTGCACTGCAAATATGAAAGAGGTCTTTTGATTTGATGTTAAAAGGTCAAAGGTCATGGTCATTGTGACTCAAAGAAAAAAGGGTTTTTCATAACAGTGTTCTAGATGAGTGAGAGCCTTGGCCACAGTTTGTGGATGACATGCAATTAGAGCAGTGAAAGACCTATAGATTCTGTTTTCTACAGGTCAGAGGTCATGGTCATGGTAAGTCTGAATAGAAAATAAGAGTTTATGCACAATAAATGAAGTTCAAGACTACATACACTGACCAGTGGTCCAGGTCATTAGGACCCAATGGTCAGTAAGCATCAGTGTCAATCAAGACTTTCTGTATAAAGGACTACTAAACATGGAGTGGTCAAATAGTGTGTCATTCATGGTACTCTTATCATGACAGTTATTGCCCTTTTTGGAGAAGCTGAATGCCATGTATGACAAAATAATATGAATGAAACTAGTCCCCCATTTTCCAATGGCTTGCCTTGAAACTTAGTAAATGTTATGATTAGGATCTGACTGCACTGTATGGTGGAAGTGAATGCAGCTAAGGTCGGATTTTTGTGGATCGCTGTGAAACATGGAACATATTATGGTCATTATTGGAAGATTTGCGTTATCAATAAGGCAGTTGTATGTAAAAAATTTTTAGAGCTATTGCACTTTTTGGCTTGCAGCTAGATATAGTGTAATAGAATCTTTTGAATGCGGCTAATCTCAGAGTTTTCAGTGGATCACTGTGAAAGTTGATGTTATAATTATCATCTGAAGATAGACATCAGCAAATCATCTCAGTGGATCACAGTGAAAGTTGATGTTATAATTATCATCTGAAGATAGACATCAGCAAATCATTTCAGTGGATCACTTTAAAAGTTGATTTTAATAATTATCATCTGAAGATACCCATAAGCAAATCATTTCAGTGGATCACTGGGAAAGTTGATGTAATAATTATCATCTGAAGATACACATCAGCAAATCATTGAGCTCTTGGAATTTCATTGGAGTTATGGCCCCTTTTTCTCCGAGCCTGTTACATGTCAGAATCTTATGAATGTACATTTTTCATTAGAGTTTCATAAAATGTTATAAGTATTTACTTTCATAATTTAAAAAATGTACATATTGACAAATTACTGTCCTACAATATTTTTTATTACTTTTTTTGTCTTGGAACGGAATGCAGTATATGACAGAATCTTGTGAATGCAACTAGACCCACAGTATTTGATATACTGGTGTGACACTTTGTAGATATTATGCTCATCATAGTGCTCTGAGGTTTATGTTTTTGACTTGGAGCTCATGAGAGCAGTTAGCCTCAGTTTTCAGTGGATGGTCTTGAAACTTTGTATATGTTATGGTCATCATCTGAAGACAGTCACTGTGTCCACCTAATTTCTTTTAAGAGGTTTTTTGTTGTTGTTGTTTTGCAGTTGAATGTAATGTAAGACAGAGTCTTGTGAATGCAGCTTGTATTGCAGTTTTTTATGGATGCTGTGAAATTTAGTGCACATTACTGTCAACATTTAACATCGTAGAGCTTCCACAAGTTTGGTTCGAGTTAATGCCTTTACATACAGCTGGATGTAATATCTGATAGAATTTTGTGAATTCAACTACCGGTAATCTTGCAGTTTCAGTTGATTGCTGTACATATTATGGTCATCATTATCAGATATGCATTTTGACTTGTCATTGTACTTAACACTGTTTCAGAACTGCACTGTTTTGAATACATACTTAATTCCAACTTGTTGATTGGTGTTGTTATCTATGAGAAGCAGGAGTATATTTACATGAGAAAATTTCTTAATTTTTCTCCGTTCTTTTTTAAAATTTACATAAAGAAGCTATTAAGTAACAAAACATTGGATTATTATCAGGTGTGTATCATATATTTTGATTCTCATTCTCTTTACAGTATCATTAGACAGAGAATGAACTTTTACCCTTCTGAACAATTTTCTCCTGTCATTTATCTTTCATCTTATGTTTTTGTTTCTTAAACTGTAAAGACTGTAATATATTTAAAGTATGCAGGTAGTGAACATGTAAACAGAAATATGTAAAATATTGTTACTGTAAACATTTTTTATCACAAACTCATGAAATGCTAAAAGATGTGAACAATTGGCTTCAAACTGGATAATTTTTTTCAGTGTTAATTCAGTTTGCTTTACAATTTGCAAATATTTTTTGCATGATAATGACTTTAAGTTAATGAGCCAATTTATTGTGATATCTGCAATTCTTTTGACACGGTGGAAAATCTGTTGTCAAATGTTTCCCATGAGAGGTGGTTTTTCATTTGGTGGTAAAAAGTTGCATGTATATATTTCTTCATGTCCCATGGTCATGACATTATGAACTTTTATGTGACATTATAACATTACATTAATTTTTTTCAAGAAGTTGAAATGACATATGTACAGTGTTACGTGTAGGCTCGTACAAATGTAACAGAAGAAAAGAATGAAGTCAACAAGCTTTGTATATTTTAACAAAATAATTTATTTCCCTAGAAAACAATGTAAACTTTGGTAAATAGGACTTACAGTTTGTGAATATAATCCAAAATTTGATCCTAAGAATGAAAACACAAGTCCTATCACTAAATAGTTCTATTAGAATCCAGGTTCGAATCTCGACGACATACAAATATGGAAGGCAATGATGTCAGATGTGGTCCATGTACGAATATCAACAATTCCTCATTTGAATCAGTTTTGTTTCCAAATAATTCCAGAATAAATTTCCATGAATATCTTTCAGAATTTTTTATAAGAAAGTCAACTTGTTGAGTTTCCAGGAGAATAAATTATTAAATCCAAAAACTCAGATGAAAAACAAACAATCTGGCAACAAATAAAAATAACACCTTGTTCCTTCAAGATGTTAAATGACTCTGCCAGAAGAATATTAAGAATGCATATTTAAACCCCAAAAAACATCATTTCAAGTCTCGCGAGATAGGTCATGTGGTCTCTTACTACAAGAGATCTATCACGTACGCCAGTGTAGCCCCACTTAAAAACCAATAATAAACGTTGTTTACACATAA
Organism: Megalonaias nervosa; assembly: GCA_016617855.1. Taxonomy (NCBI): domain Eukaryota; kingdom Metazoa; phylum Mollusca; class Bivalvia; order Unionida; family Unionidae; genus Megalonaias; species Megalonaias nervosa. Next base: position 54,454 of record JAECUM010012325.1, read on the forward strand.
TGATCACGCAATCAAAGTATGGCCCTGATACTGACCACTCATTTTAACTGCCTGTTTACGAATTTCCCAACCTAAGACGAACTAGGTTAACCAAAAATAATTCTCATGTAACACGTTTTACGTCTTAAATAAACAACATTTACTAAAAGAAAATATCGAATTACCGAAAAAGATTTTCGAATCCTTTCAATAATCATTACAATAAAATGTAATGAAACAAAAATAAAATAAAAAAGAATTTTAAAACTAACACACAAGCAGTTTAATTACATATACGTAACAACAGTTACTGAGGAAATTAAAAGTTGTCTCTCTAAATCATGTAAGAAAAAAATTGAACACCTTTGTTTCAGTTAATATAAATTTCTATTAATCGGTAAACTCATCATGTTGACCTCCACTTTGTGTCAGTCAGTATTAGGTGTGCTGGATCATAAAACTTTATATTCACCTCTCTTTCGAAACAACCTCTTCTGCCAGTAACAAATGGTCTCTCATGACAGGTAGTGTCTTGAAACAAGTTTCTGCAAGATGGCTGGTTTTCAGGGTCAAAATTCAAAAGGACTTAAGAAGGAAAAGTGCCCACAATTACTGTACATGCTGTTTATTCTTTATTCATAGTACTTGTTAAAATATTTATTTAATTCTAAAATAATAATAATATTGATATTAGTGATAACTTTTTTCCATTGTCAAAAATAACCAATTCCACACGATATGTCAACAAAAGAAATATTATTTCAACTATTGGCTCCAGCGATCAGTTATTGATAAATTATGACAGTATGCAATGTCAAACACTATTTGCAAGATTCTCTTATTACTTCTAGCAATTTTTTTTTCTAAAGGAATACACTTTCTTTCAAAGCAAGCTGCAAAGGTTGTTGACATTCTTTCTCATAAACATTTCTAATCCACTAGGTTTCCTATAGTAATCAAGATATATATAAAATTTCAAACATTCATATTTATATATGGAAAGATCATTTGTATATCTATTAGCATATGAATTGTAAAATGAACTAAGGTAATGCTGTGCCCTAATCGAGTGTTGTAGGGGTCTTGAGACTCAAAAACTGTGATTTTGAGGTCCCAATGAAAGGGGAGGGGGGTAACAGTGAGTGTGACCAAAAAGAAAAACCCAATCCAAATGAGAATAAGCTATCTCTTTATATGAGCCTAAAGAAAATGAATGGAAATCCAATATTTGAAATACACTTGCAAACAAACAAAAAAATAGTTGGTAGCCATGGTAATGTCAGATATCATCACCACACACTTATGTGCACTCAGTTAAAACCACACAGAAATTTAAAAAATACACCAAGTCACTTTAAAATCATTCAGATGTGTAAATGTAGTCATAGTTAGATGTAGTCTTTGTTGCATTCATTAGTTCAGTATGGGGTTGAAAATAATGAAAATTTAGTTTTATTTGTATTTATCTTTGCGCTCATTAGAGACTGAATGGTACTGTTGTGCATCCGTCCCCGATGGATTCTTGGAGCCAATACTGGTTAGATCTGAATTGTTCTTGCAGACCATAATGTTGGCATTGTCAGAACGGTATCTGATGCAGTTTGATCATGGGATATACCAATCTCTACAGAAAAACAAAACTGTTAATCACACTAGGCACCGACCATTTCATTTGGGGGGAGGCAATTTTATTCCCACACTTTATGGGGACATTGCAAATAATACAGCAATGTCTCTGTCCATTTAGAGTGTTTAAACATTATGAACACTAATTAACTTTCTAAGCATGATTATGTGCTTATTATTGTCTTTGATTCCATCTATTTCATAGCTAAAATCATCCTGAAATGCATGGTTGAGTTAACAGTTGGTAGTTCTACAAGATTAATATAATCAAGAATAATAAACTGAGCTAACCTCAATGTTCCCTTCAGTGTGTTGATGGATGTTGTACACTCCAGGAGGACTAATGTCAATATGGTGTTTGCAATATGTGCAAGGAATGAAATGTCCCCCTTGCTGTTGTGCTTCACAGAGTGCAACTCCATCAACCAGGGGTTCTAAAATTTTGTTTTGCTGGTCTCTGTTCATTTTACAGATGGCTCATCCATTCCTGAATTACAGCAATGTTTTGACAGTCTGCCTTAAAGATGATTCACACTTTACACTTTTCTGACTTCTGTAATAATCATGTTCTATGTTTGGTATAAATTAAAATCCAGTTTCAAAGAAATGTTATTGCTGTTGATGATGTTATCAATAATTGTTAATAAAGCACGTTTAAATACTCTCATTCAAGCCAATTTTGTGTAATAACTTTTGTTCCTCAGCACACAGCTCATTGATTTACTTAACTAAAGATGAATTGGGCTGTTCCACTTTGTGTAATTCATCTATGTAAATTAGCCTAATGGGCTCACCCACAGTAGTGTTCAAAGGACTTGTACAGCAACACCATCATACCAGCCGTATTCCCAGACAGTGTTGGTTGGTTTATGTGACTCAAAAAGTGTTTTGAGGTCTCAAGAGGGGGACTGTGCATGACCCCAAAAAACCATGTCATCCAATTGGGAGTAGCTGTAACTATCTTTTCATGTAAGCCTGTAGAAAATGATTGGAAATTCAAATCTGAATAAATGAAAATAACTTGTCTGTTTTCTTCAGGGCATTTAGTACACCTACAAAGAGCAAATCCTGGGATGAACTGAGTTGTTTTTGACAGCCGTAATGTTAGCATTGTCAGAACTGTATCTGATGCAGTCTGATCATGAGATATGCTTGTGTCTGAAGAAAAATAAATATACATCACATTTGGGACTGACTATTTCATTGGGAAGGGGGGGAGGAGGGACATAATATTTTCAAGTATAATAGGGGCTTTACAATTAATATAGCAGTATTAAATACCTCTATCCATTACAGGTGTTAACATTTTATCAACACCAATCAACTGTGCAAACATGAGCATGTGGTTATTATTGTCTTTCAATCAATCTATTTCATGGCTAAAATCATCCAAAAATATATGTGTCAATTAACAGTATTCTGACAATATTAAGTTAACAAATAATAAGCAAGAGCTCAATTCCAACAACTGAAATAATCGTGCTCTGCCATTTGTATATGGAGTTAATATGATTTGTCAGTGATTTATAATACAGATGGCTTAAACGTTCTTATTCAAGGCAGTGATGTGTAATAAGCTTTGTTCTTCAACACACAGGTGGCATCTCTTTGATTTTCTTATTAACTTAACATAAATTGGGTTGTTCCACTTTGTGAATTATTTCCTATGGAAATTATCACCATGGGTTCACCATAGCAGTCCTCAAAGACCTTAAGACATCACTCTAGCTATTGTCAATCAGTTAAGCAATACATTTATGCCTGACCTTTTGCCTTTTAATTGCCTCTATGATAATTTGCTGTATAAACTGCCCCAGTGGAAATTTTACGTGAGCTCCAAGCAGAACTGTTTACCTTTCATACTTGCTGTGGGCATATATTGAAGTAGTGGTTTTGGGGGTTTTTTTTCCCGAAGGTTACTGAAAATAGTGTCTTTCAAAGCACGACCATATTAGGTGGTTTGGGAGTAAAAAGAAGTCATTTTCAGCATGACAAGTCGTGTTATGACACATGCACCCTAACTATTGTCAGCCCATTAAGTAATTTGTGAAAGTGTAGTTGTTTATCTCCAACCACCTTACCTTTTAATTTGCCTCTATGACAGTTAGCTGTATCAACTGCTCCAAGGATAGTTTTACATGAGCTTTAAGCAGGATTGTTTACTATTTACAGATTCTATATGATACATGCATATATCAAGGTGGTCAAGAAATCTCTTGTGTGTTTTTAGGTGGGGTTTTTTACCAACGATATAAAAAGATTAACTCAGTAAGTAAAGGGTGTAACTTACTGTACAACATTGAATAGATGAAGGCTAGATCTGTGCATTTTGATAACTGTAACATAAAAAAAGCAACAAGCAACACAGACATTTAACCATGATGGTAAAAATCCAGGAAACAACAATAACTTATTAAATACAAAGATAAAGATCCCAATTATCCCAGGCATTACATATAGACTCCAAAGACAAAGAATGTGCTCAACCACTACAGTGAAGCCCTTTAAAAATACTTTTCATTTTAATATTATTGGTGTTGTGTGTTTTTTCAGGAAAGATAAAGCAATAATATGAACCTAATAACTGACTGTGTACATCCATGACTGCTCCCTTTGAGGAAGAAATGATTAATTGTAATGTGGAGTTGCATGACTTTGGCAATACAATGGCAGTTAGTCTGTAGCATATGACACTGCCTGCATGACCTGTACATTTTAGCAGACAGGTTGTCTGACTCAACTTTTTTTTGCTTAGAGCAATTATCTTTAAGTACCAGTAGTTTACTAAGGATTGGATAAACATCAGTGGTGTTTATACCAGTTCTTGTGCTGAGGTCATTCATATCAGTGTTGTTTAGAACAGCCTGAATTTTGCCTACAGACTGCCCTAAATTGTCCTGTTTACAAAGGATCAAATAAGGATCATTGGTCATTGGTGTTTATCTCTTTTCGTGATGCAATTGCTCATAGCAGTGTCAAAATCATATTTTATCACATTTATTTTGGTCCTTCATAATGCTGCATTTATATAATCAGTCTGTGTGTGACAATTGTTGTCATAATGAAATGTGGTTGTTTACATATATATATATATATATATATATATATATATATATATATATATATATATATATGTTATGTATATTTAATTTAATTATTTGTTTGTTAGTTTTCAAATTTTTTTTTATTCCATTACATGCTATTGAATGTAAGTTTGTTTACTGGATTTGATATTACTTTTTTAAATTTTTTTAATTATTATTCTTTCTCAGAGTAAGAACCATTAATTTAAGTCAAGGCCATACCTGGAGTATGTGATATGAAACGTGTTTATTGTTACAAACTTCTAATTTTTCTAGAAGGTTGACCCTCATCCAGAAATCTGTTTTGTGTCTTAAACTTGTGTATAACTGTTGTCTTTATAGAGATTGTTCAGTCGGGCTTAAAACACTTGAGATGTCAAGTTACATTATGTTGTGACCAGTCTGAGTTGAAATTTTATTTTATGGAATTCAGGTGAGTCTTTTCCCTGGAAATAGAAGTGCTCTTACAAAATTGTTGGACAAAGTTATTCCCTGGAATTTATACGGAATTCAAAACTGGAATATTTTCTGTGATTCAACAATAACTGTTGACACAACAGCATTTAGAAGGTTACAACATATGTCTTCGCCTTCCATTTTGGATTTCATCAGGACTCTAACTCAGATTCATTCAGGACTTTTTATTACTAGGACTTCTATTTTTTAATTCTTGGATTATTTTTGGATTTGATTCGTAGAACCCTAAGTTCTTTTTTCTCATTTTTCACTTGTATTCTAGAGAAATAAATTATTTGTTAAATTTTACAAAGCTTGTTGTCTTCACTCTTTTCAGTTACTTTTTGTAAGAGCCTAGACTCGTAACAATCAATCTATATATATAGATATATATATATATATATATATAATATCATAACTCTGTGTTTTATATAAATTAATACTTCATTCATTTCATCATCAAAAGGAGGCTTTGTTATTTACTTTATTATTCAGCTTTATTCCATATCAACAACTCTTACCTAGTGAGGATGCAGTAAATTGAGAAATTTATAGGTTCAGCTGTACATATATTTTATTTTGTGCAGGATATTTATATTTTGCCTGAATTAAAAATTTTCTGAAAATATGTGCAACAGTGACCCATAAAGGGTTTCTTTTGTTCCAGTTTCACTTTACTTTGGTAGAAATTTAGTCCCTTAATCAGATCATTTTACATAAATCAATATTTTTTACATGTGATTGACAAAATCAAAATTAGAATTTGTACAAGGGAGAAAAAGGTATGCCTGTCGGTATTGTTGTCTTCTTTATTTAAAGACTTGAAAGATAAGATTTTTCTGAAAAGGATGGGAATTCTGTATAAGTTTTAAAAAATTGTTGCACATAAAAGTGTATTGCATTGATTGATGAATTGACTAGAACTGAATGATTGATTCACATTGTCTTTAATGGTATATGCAACCATGCTTGATCACAATTCCACTGATATTTTAACAATGAAGATGTTGTTGGTGTTGAATTAATTAAAGGTTCACATTTTCCATATACAGTCAATATGTCTTTGTAATGTATTGTACCAGATATTTATATAAATGTGTCATCTGATGCTTAGAAGTGAATATAAATGTTCAAAGAAACAGATGATTTTTTTTATGAGTCTTGCATTATGGCTGATACTTTTTAGAACAAATATTTTATGTTATAAAAATTATTAAGTGCTTTTAATTATTAATTTTTATTTATTTATAGCACACCTGGCCATAAAGTCACATGACTTAATGTCTGGCATGTCTGGTATTGCATTATCTGTTGTCTGTAAACAATTGCCATTTTCACCTTTATGTCTAAAACCACCTTACTAGGCAAATTTCAACCAAATTTGGCCAAAAGCATCCTGGCATGAAAGCCTATGGAAAGAATGCCAATTTACCAGTACTAAAAACAGAAAAACTATTTAATTTAAAGAAACTTCTCTAAAAGCACGAAACAAAATTGGACCCAATTTGATAAAAAACATGTGGTATGAAGGAGAAGCTTTTGCAGCTGATGCTGATCTATCAAATATGGCCACTATTATTAAACATAAAAGAATCTTGAAACAACTTTTTTAATAGCAGTAATATATTGCCAGCTACTATTGCATTGTTTACCATTTCATGGATGACATGTTCCCAGTCCAGTATTAATACTCTCCTCCAGTTTGTAATTGGAAACCTATAATTGAAAAGAACATAATCCTTGTCTGTTTCCTTCAGCATAACCAACAGAATACCTTCCTCTTATTTCCTGGACTTTGTGCATGTTCACCTGTTCCAAGATTGATGATCAAAATTTACTTTCATTATTGTTTTTAAACATCCTGTCAGTCTTGTTTGGTCTGGCACAACAGTGTTTTGAGTCCATTACACTTCAAAGAAGAAATACAAGCTTCATTCTGGGAACATCTTCCTCTGTCATGGACCCTCATTTCTTTTGACCAATCCAAACTGGTTATCTAAAGTAAGAGGTTTACACCCTGCTCTAGATGGAGCAGTTGAGGGGATGCAATATGACCAAGCTCTAGGTTTCTATTCCTGAATATTTTTGGTGTTGAAGAAAGATGGAAGTTTCAATTCATCATTGATTTTTCCACCTTAAACAAAAAATTTCTGAGAGGAATGCTTTAAGATGGAGACTACTACCTCAGTTAGAACAGCGTAAGGCCCTTGGACAGAGTGGTCAGCATTGTTTAGCGAATATGTTCCTTTACATCACAGGAGATACTTCCCATTTTGTCTCTACCAACAGTTATTTTAACTTTGGGCTCCTCTATTCAGCCTAACCTCCACACCCCCGAGCCTTGACCAGTATGATGGGGATCATTGCAACCACCTGAGGTCATTAGATCCATCCTCCAGTATTTTGATGATTGGTTGATGCACAGTGTCCACAGAGATATTCTCTTGATGGACCTATCCCACTGTTTTTGATGGTGAATCATCAGCATCTAATCCACATCCTGGAGAAGTTGATCTCATTGCTTCCCAGGTCTTTGTATACATTGGGATGAATTTCCTCACCATTCATTGGAGGGTTCATGTCCCACAAAACAGGACTGCTTAGATTCTGTCCTTAGGAGGTCTTATGACCAACACTGCTCTCCTTTAATTCTCTGTCCTGTGAATGCTGAATATGGCTGAAGATCTAGATGTCCTAGGGATACTTAACTTCACCATTTCTACCTTCTGCTACTTGCTAACTGGAAACAACACAAGGGCTTGCAATAGGCTTAGATTGCCCAGGAATTGAATTTTAACACCACCTGAATTGATGGCTAGATTGGAATTGGTTCCTGACTGGAGCACCAATTTACAGCCCTGAACACAAATCCTTTCTATACAAAGACACACCAGATTTGGTTTTGGTCATATAAACAACCTCGGCATACAGGCAGTGTTTCTAGCCCCACAGGAGTGTGTCAGCCATACAAGGCATCATTGTGTTTTGGTTACCTCAGACATGTCCATACATCATACTAGACATACCTCAGGCATCAGGTAGGTACACATGCTTCTTCTCTTTGTATGAAAGTCTGAAACCCCCTCCTATGGCAGATTTAGAGCAGATCCCTTTCAGAGTTTGCCATATCCTGTGCAAAAGGAATGTCATGGCAGACATCCCGTCCAGATGGGAGACTGTTTGATCTTTCTGGAATGGCTTCTGCATCAGCTGGTAGCAGAGGTGTTTATTCAGCTGTGGGAGAGACCATTTGTGGACATATTCACTACAAGACCAAACTACAATCTCCCCATTTATGTACCTCCAGTGCCAGTTCAGAGGACCTGGGATGTTGACGCTTTCAGCCTGAAGTGGAATCATCTGTACACTTATGCTTTTCTACCTGTCAAAATAACTCCATAGGTTCTCCACTAAGTGAGGATCTCCATGTCCAAGTTCATCCCAATAGCCCTCTGTGGCCACATTGATTGTGGTTGAGCAGTTATTTCATCCCGTCAGTAGATGAGCCCAGGATATTACCACGGAGAAGCACCTGCAGTCACAGCACATATGATCTTTCCTTCAAAACAACACACAGATTTTCCACCATTATGGTTGACTTTTCTCAAACAATCAATCCACCAAGGCCAGTTTTTGAGCAGGGCTGACAACTGCTTTGTCCAGGCATGGAGGCAATCCACTTCCAAAGTTTTCAATGCATATTGGAGATTCTTCTATAATTGATGGAGTAGGAAACATGTTCATCCTAGCTGTCCTTTAAATGCAGTTGCAGACTTTCTTTTCTTTTTTGCAGTAGGAAAATGTTTTGTTTCTACTGTTAATGGCTTTATGGCAGCCCTTACTAGCATTCTCAACTTCTCAACCATTAGGCTGGACACTTATCTTTCTATCTCATTAAGTATTTTGTACTTAGGAGACTAGCATCCCACTCCTTAATGCCTGGATGGAACCTTTACTGTTATTTTTTTGGTTTGTTTATGAATGTTTGAGTGAAACTTCCATTAAGAACCTTACCCTTAAGACAATCTTCCTCCTCTCGCTAGTATCAGTAAGGAGAAGGATGCTTTGTCAGTGGAAAAATATTGTTTATGGTTCAGTGGTAACAGTGATCTGGTTTCTCTTCTTTGCCAACCTGGATTACTGGCTAAGAATCAACTACATTCAGTAGCTACAGTTCCAGTTGAAATTTCCTGTCTCTGTTCAGTGGTAACAGTGATCTGTTTCTCTTCTTTGCCAACCTGGATTACTGGCTAAGAATCAACTACATTCAGTAGCTACAGTTCCAGTTGAAATTTCCTGTCTCTGTCATATCTGTGCTTTGTATGGTCAAGATGGGTTCCTTTGCCCAGTTAGGTCCCTAAGGATTTATTTAGTTTCATCTAATGGGAGAAAGAAGGGTTGGAATTGTTTCTTTCTGTGTCTCAAGAGTTCCTCTGATATTGCAGTGGCCATCATATCCGGGTGTATTGTCCTTACTCAAGAGAGCTTATCCCTCACTGGGAAGGACCTTTCTTTCATGAATTAAAGACCATAGTGTTAGGGTTATTGCTGCATCCTGGGCCTGATTTAATTACTCCTCTTTGGATGGTGTTAATTTGAGTAGCCTGATCACATTACCTTTACATCCTTCTTCCTTCAATCTTTGACATACCAGATCAAAAGCATTTACTTATTGGATCCAATCATGACAACACAGCATGTTGCTAAGCCATTTACCAACTTAAATTAGTTGACTCACCTTCCGTATGGGTAATTTGTTATCTTAAACCAGTTTTTGTTTGGGGCCATTTATCCTCCCTCCTAAGGGCATTTTTTTTTGGGGGGGGTACTACTTTAAATTACATAATATTTACCTGCTACTATTGCAAAGATTCCCTTCTCTCACCCTTCTCTGATGTTTTAATGTCTCAGTTCAAGCAAAAAGAGGAAGGAATTCCATATGTTAGCTAAGACTAATAAATCAGACTGGGATCATGTTGTTTTCAATTCTGGGCCTCCAAGTACTAATTGGAGGAGGGTATATTGTGCTTGGAATGAAGATACAGCATCTCAGATATGGTAAGCAATGCATTGGTAACGGGTAAGTTTTATACAATTAAAATTTGTTTTACACCCCAAAAAATATGTTTTCGAAACAACTGAACAGAATTTGACCAAATCTGACAGAAAGTATGATGGCATGAAAGACTTTTAATTTTGTACATATGATGCAGATCCACCATCAGATATGGTCTCTTTTACCAAACATGCTTAAAAATAACCTGAAATGACTTCTCAAAAACAGCTAAACAGAAAGCTACCAAAATAAATTGAGAAGAAAAAGTCTGGTATAAAGGTCTTTAAGATTTATGCAGATACATGTAATGCCTATTATCTGCTATTAAATATGATTCCTGTTACTAAATATAGATTATTCTAAAATGAAGAAACATTCTCCAAAAATGGAGAAAAAAACGGTCTTTTTATGAAAAACCACTCAAGAGAATTTTATCATATTTGTTAATATCTTGGTTTGATGAGTCTTAAAGTTTGTAGAAGTTTTTCTTTATTTTTACAAAAATGAACTAATTGCTTAAATGAATTTGATCAACTTTGACAGAAAATATCCTAGCATAAAGGCTTTTCAGTATTGGACGAATGCTGTTGGTATACCACCATATGTTTATGAAGATGTAAAAAAAATAGAGAACCTTGCAACAATTATTTTCATAACATATATTGTTTTACAGCATTGGAAAAAATTTCTAGAGAAATCATCCTACTGACCCAGATTTCTTGACAAACTGTCAGGCAGGTGAGCAATCTCAGGTTCACTTTGGCCCCTTGTTAGAAATTAGAACCTACACATAATTTATAAAATAGATAATTATTCTTGAATATTTAAATATATGCAAAGATCAAGCATTTAGACAGTATTATTTTGTTTTACTTATTGTTTCAGGTTCTTGTGAATGTGGCCCCTCCCAAGCCCATGAGGCTTATGTCAGAGCAGGAGAGGAAGGCTCTTCTAATGCATGATATATCCCCTAGTTCAGTTGGTGTGCCTGAATTTCCTGATAAAACAATACCAAACTCAGATTTTCCGGTGAATAACTTGAAACTGGAAACAGTTGCAAATATTAGCTGGGACATTTCGGCAATAGATGATAAATTTATTACATTAGAAAGGCTTGAATCTGATAAGCAGCATTTATATCCCTCTGAGAAAATTCAACCCCATTTAGAGCTTGATTTAATGACTTCAGACTGGTTCCAGGCTCCATTGGCCAGCCCTGAAACTCTTTCAGAAGTTTCGAGTCTAGGAAATTCAAGTCAGAGCAGCTCTGTCAAAGATTCCATCCAGAAGAATACTGAGACGGTGACCATAAAATTAGAGACAATTCACCAGTCCCCAGAAATGCATGCAAAGGACAAACAAGCGGAGTCTGGTGATGCCAGCAACAGTTCTTATTCAGCTGGAGAGGTCAGCATTGATGTCCTTAATAAGTGTGATGTTGCGAATAAAAGTCAGTTTTTTGATGATACAATTATAAGTGGTGTAAATCATGTGAAAAATTCTGCCATCCAACCAGGATCATCACCAGATTGGGTACTGGTGAACAAAAGAGACAAAGGTAGCGTTCCAAGTGAATCATCCTCTTCAGTGATTATATTCCCTCCATCAGGAGCAGTGATAGAGGAGGACAAAATCTATAGCTATGATACTTATGATCGACACTCACCAGACCACTGTACTCAGTATGGCTATGGAAATCCAAATGAGCACTACTCAGCTGCTGGGATTGGATACCCACATGGTTTTGGGGCCTACCACCCACCAATTAAACACCAGTATCCAAACTTAATTGCCCATTCAAGGTCTGAAAGTAAACTTCCTCATAAACCACTATCGAATTCACAGTCAGATTCCCACTTACAGACTATGTTGCATAAATACCAAATGAAACGGTCAACAGAACAGAGAGATATAGCACATTTACAGGACTCGACATATGTATTTGAGGCGGCAGCTTTGCATACAATCAAAACATTACCAGAGATTGATGACACAGCAAATGAAAACAAAGAAGTAGAAGAGAATAACGGAAGCAATATGCCCCAGTCATACAGTATTAGCTCTCATGCTGACAGCTCTGAATTTAGGCTGTCCTCTCAGTCTGATGAAATCGTGGACTACCCAGTAGAGGAGACGGATGTATAGATGACAGAGTAAAGCTAAGGAAAAAGTTATAACATATCTATTATGTAAATGCTCATCATTCATTCATCTAAGTATTCACACACTCTCTTCCATTTGTTTGTACTCCCCCTTACAGATTTAAAAACTGAAAGGCATCAAGGATATACAAAATGCACAAAACTTAATCATTCATCAATTTATAATTTCTAACCTGATTGTCACCAAGAGGCCTTTAACATTGAGCCTATTCGCATTTCAAACTTAACAGAAACTCTCACTGTAAACAAGCAGTCAGACTGCTGACTTTTCTTTTCTGGTTTCTAGAATAGTCTATTTCAGTAAAAACTGTGTCATCTGTGTCCAGTATTTCCAATGTCAGCTTTTAATATTTCTAAACTCTTGTGTACATGTGTTTAAAGAAATGCATCTCCAAAATGTACAAAATTATTGACATTATTAAAAACAGTGAACTACATCACATCTGTTGCTTGAAAACATAGATCCACCCATGCTAATATGGCAACCATATTACTAAAAAATATTCCTTGTTTGATTCAAAATGCTAAGAAGTTGATAATGTTTGGACCCTATGGTGTTCAGCAGGCTAGAAATTATAAATTGCTGAATGAAATGACTAAATTTTGTGCATTTTTTATACCCTAGATACCATATGTTTTTGAAATGGGTTAAGGGGGGGGGGTTACAACTAAATGGAAAAGTATGCAAAAAACTATAATACTATGACCTGGGACTGCGTTTGCTCATATGTAACTTGCATCCAACTTCTTGGACATGGACCTGCATCACATCATTAAATATATTTTTTTTTTTAAGGCTCATTTGTTTATTATTTTGGTTAGACAATATTTACAGATTATGATGCATACAGTGGCAGCACATGACTAATCATGAGCACTAGTCACAATATTTACAGATGATGATGCATTCAATGACAGAACATGACTGATTATGAGCACTAGTCACAATATTTACAGATTATGATGCATACAATGACAGCACATGACCAATCATGAGCACTGGTCACAATATTTACAGATTATGATGCATACTGTGGCAGCACATGACCAATCATGTGCACTAGTCCCAATAGGGTTACACCAATTTCTTGTTACTGCCCTCTGTGCTACTTGTGTTTAGGGCACTTGAATTAATACTTTTTTAATGCAGCATTAAATACCATTTTTAATGATGCCATTTAAAAACAACTTTAGGATCAAGACTGTTTCCCTGAAATTGTTAATAAAACAAACAGCATAGACCATGAAATGCAGCATATAATGTGATGGTAGATCTGGGTTTATGATTATTATAATTGGTACACATTATGCATGGAACAAATATGATATAATCTGTCAGAAAATGCTTTTAGTCATCATGTGGGCTTTCAAGCAACCATTTCAGAAATAATAGAAACCATTTCAAATTATATGTTTATGCATTTTGGAATCTCTGGAGGTAATAATGATCTGGGATATTTATAGGTAAATGAATCAGAATAAATGCATAGAAACTTTCCAGTTGTATAAAGAATAGCAAACAATATGAATTCATTGTTGCAAACAAGTAGCTCATTGATATACCTCTCACTTCTTAATTCGATTTTTATGTAACTAAAACCATAAATCTTGCTATAAATTCAAGGAAGAAAACTGCTGCTTTAAGTATGTTGCTGATTGCCTTGTGTATAACGGGGCCTCTGGTGGCCAAGTAGTCTAAGGTAGATCACTCACACATCCCACCTCTGTCTGCATGGGTTCAAGTCTCGGGTTCAGCCCATGTGGGTATGTAAGAAAGCTTGCCAGAAGCTTCCTGTGGATCAGTGGTTCTTCCCTGGGTTTTCCAGGGTTCGTCCTCCATCAAATATACTGAAAGCCATTATATCCTGTAATGTGCTGATGGTGTTAAATCCACCACAACACTCTTTTGTATAACAAGTACCAAACTACAAACATTTTAAAAATTTTTATTTGTTAAATAGCAAAGGGTCAAACCAATCATTTTCTTGTGCAATGTGATTGGAAAAAGTACCCTGTCACTATTTGATCATATATTAACAGCTAAATGAGAATTTATAAATTTTGGAAATTTGTTCAAATTCAACATCATACATTCCTTTTATGAAATATAAAAAGAAAAAGTATGTTGGCAAGTGAATTATATTTTAGTATGACAAAGTTCATTGAAATCTTAGTTTTCCACAGCATTAGTTCTGCACAAGCAGTTTATGGCTGGTTGGAAATTGTTAGGTTTGCAAAGATATAAAATTTTGTTGGCTGTATTATTCATTGGACTGTTCGTGCAGTTATTAAAATTGTATGGTAATATGTCTTTTTAATTACTTGGTTAAATATATATTTTGCAACTGTGTAACATTATGCCTGATCTCCCCCAGAAATTTAAGTGCCACAGTGCACCTGGGTAAAATGAGACATGAGTAAAAATTACAGCAAACTACCTTAATGATCCAGCAGATAAAACTGGTTTATATAGTTTGTAGTGGTATGCACATTATACATGGTTTAAAAATATTTTTTTTCTTTTTAACATAGGGATGTATATGTTTATGTGATTCCAAAATTCTAATAGCTCTTGCTCCAAATTTTCCCCCAGAATTAACAAGGCAGTCATATATTTCTGAAATTTAATATAAAAGTATTCATATGAGGTATAAAAAGTTGTAACAGACAAAAGAAATTGATACAGGAAATTATGCATTTGCCAGAAAATGTTTCATTTCTGGTTTCAGATTGCTGTTGTATTAGTTGTAACAGTATCCTTCTGTACTTCACTGGTTTTTTCAATTTATTTATTGATAAATGAAAATGATTTTTTCTTTCAGAAAACTATAATATAAAATTTCACCCAGCAGCATTACTTTGTGCTACTCGGTTGTTGTTAAAAATAATTAGTAATTGACAACAAGCAAACTTACAGGCATTTTCAGTCAAGTCTGAAAGTAAAGTTTTATTTGATCAAGTCTTCAATCACATCTTGGATGATAATAAAAGTTAGTGATTATTGTTTTGCAGTGTTGCAACTCAAATGCAGAATTGCAGCTTTCCTGTAATTTTGTGTCCCAGGTCCCTCATATTTTGACCCTGTGCATGTGCACACACACACACACACGTTTTCATCAGGAATTATTAAAAAAGAAATGCCTTCTCCATTTCTTTAGTTGATATCCATGTCTATGTTGGCACTAGCAAAGGTCATAGTAGCTAAAGGTGGATGTCCATCCATGTCCATGTCAGCTTTCTGAAAGTAAGAATATTAATTGTGGTGTACTTAGGGCCCTATCTTCAGGACACGTTTTTATTCAGTTTATTAATGATTTACCCAAGAAGATTGAAAATTTAGCTCTTCCACTGATCTCCTTGCAGACAGCACTGAGTCATGTTCTTAACATGCAAGGAAAACTATGATTATAAATGCAGAAAAAAACAACAAATGTCTTACTAGTTACAACACAACAAAACTGAGAAACCCTGATAGAAATCGACAATGTGAACCACAACATGACTTATCAAGGTAAAATTCTCCGTGTATTTGTAGATAATAATAATAATAATAATAATGAGGACTTTGTATAGCGCCTAATCTTTAGAAGCTCTAAGCGCTTTACAATATTTGACAACACTTAAAAAAAACATATATAATGATATGATTACAAAAATAAAAACAAACACCACGAAAGTAGAAACAGAAAATATGCTGTAAATATTTAAGGCAAGGATACATTATTAGGTCTCTAAGTCTGTTCTTGCAGTTGAAATAGGTGAGTTTTAAGAGCGCTCTTGAATGAGATCACTGTGTCTTTGTGTCTAAGTGCAGTGGGCAATTCGTTCCACGTTGCTGGGCCCTGGTATGCAAAAGAGCGTTGTCCATATGATTTCATCTTCATAGTGGGAATAATGAGAATACGAGTGTCAGAAGAGGAGCGTAAGCATCTTGCAGGTGTGTACACATGGGTGAGGTCAGATAGGTATGTTGGATTGGAGCCCGTCAGTGAAACGTAGCACAGAGAATAAATTTTGTGTTTAATTCTGGATCGTATGGATAGCCAGTGTAGGGTACAGAGCAGCGGAGAGGCGTGCTCTGATCGTGGTACTCTAAGGATGATCCGAGCAGTTGTATTTTGAGCTTTTGAAGTTTCTGAAGTAGATATTGAGACGAACCAGACAGAATTGAGTTACAATAGTCGAGTCTTGAAAGTACTAAGGAACACACAAGTGTTTTAGTGGCATCAACTGAAAGATACTTGCGAATGGAGCTGATTCGTCTCAGCTCAAGATTTGCAGCCTTGCATATGTTCATGACATGTTGATGCAGTGAGAGAGTACTGTCAAGAGTGACACTGAGGTTTCGTACTGACTGTGTGAATATAATGTTGGTGTTGCTGATATTTATTGTCTGAGGTAAAGGATGTGAATGAGAAAGTCTTTGTGTTGTAATCAGAATGGCTTCAGTTTTGTCGTCATTCATCTGCAGCTTGTTACATGTCATCCATGATTTCACATCGGAAATGCACCTCTCTACGCCTTGGATGGTAGCTTCAACTTCAGCTGGATGGCTAGATTTGTATATTTGGGTGTCATCAGCATACAATTGGTGAGACACTGGATGATGATCTATGACACTTGAGAGAGATAACAATCTAATTTGGTCTATTCACATTAAGCATGTTTCAAAATAAGGTTAATTCTTTGGCTACTAAAAGAATCAGAACATCATTCCTTTTCAGTATTGGGTCATCTTTATAAATGTTATATTCAGCCATATTACTTTGTAAAATTTGGAGTAATACCTCAAATTTAAATAAAATAATGCTTTTCAAGACTCCAAAGAGAGGGTGTATCATTTAATTCTAGATCAGTTGATAGACAGTTTTCAGGATGCAATGAATTATTAACAAGGTTTACCAATGCATAAAAGCATATGTATTGAAAAGGCCACTGGTTTGAAGAAAGGATCCAGAAAAGTCGTTAGCGTTTACAAAGCAGTATCTTTTGCCAGAGAGATGTGATCAAACTCCAAATTTTATGTCTGTTAGAAGTAAAAATTACATTGCACCAAAGCACAAGAAAATTTTTTTTGTAAAGAGCTTTAAATACACAAGTATACTGGTATGGAAAATTATTCCCAGTGACACAAGGCAGACTTGTAGCATCCCTGTCATAATATGTGTCTCAGCTGGTTAAAACCTTGAGACAAACACTTTTACATAACATAAATGCTTTCTGCTTTGCTTATATATTTGTTAGGAATTAATTTTCAATAAAATATAATATTTTATATATGTTTATGTGCTTACTGATGCTTGTGCATGCATTAGGGTTTGAAACTTTTTGATTTTCAGAATAATTCAATTCTGCAGTGTTAAGCTAAATGTATCACATTTATGCTGTATATATATATTTTATGTTGTGCAGAATGGAAGGCCTCAAAAGTAGATTAGCTCCTGTAACTAATTGAGTTACCTTCCCTAAATAGTCTCCATTGTTATTATTATTTTATTATTATTATTATTATTATTTTGCAGTATTGTGGCCCCTGTTTGTATAATCCACCCATTTTTATTTCCATGCTGTAATTTATTTAAATATTATTAGTTTTCAAGGAAAACATTATATACAGCTCTATCTGCATTGATACAACTACAGCAGAATTTGATTATTTGATAAAAATATATAGTCATATTTTAGTGAAGTAATAGCTGCCTAACTTGTATTTGACTTTCTTTGTTGTGTATTATCAGTAGTGTTTTCATTACAAATGTACCTAAATTCATTTACTATGATGCCATTGTCATCTACTCATTTGCTCTGCATAATTGCATTGATCTGCTTCCAATGAAGATGCAGCCAGGGGGCATCAATTTCTGAAATTCATTTTGTGGGCAGTGGACAATGTCCACTCTTTCTTCTGGAAAAACTAGTTTCATTTGTTAATCTTTTCATCTTTGGACTTAATTTAATTTCAACTACCTATTTATTATTTGTATCTAATATACCTCAGTCTTTTTTCATGAATTCCAATGTTAGTCAAGTCCTAAAAAGCAGTCATAAATGACATGCCAATACAAAATATTTGAAAATGTAAAACCCATTGCAGGTCATCTTTTTTATCTTTACTTTCTTTTGCATTATTAGTTTCTTCCATGCATTGTAGCTATTTACGTATCATCTGTGTATATTTCTTCCATTCCATGCCATCTTTCAAAAAAAGAAACTTACTGGTACACAATTTTTATTTGCAGTTCTCCAAGTCTCTAATTTCACTTATGTTGGACAGTTCCAGATGATTAATGACATTCTTTCTGTGGGAAACATTGCAGTTGTAGATGATTGTTTGCATTGTTTCAGAAAAATGCAGTCGTGACTTTAAATTGTACCAGTGTCCCTTTATTTGCAGCTATATGATTTTATATGGTCATGATGTGTAATTTACTTTTTCGTGTATAACATTTTCTGCATCATCATATTTTTTTTAGATCGAGTTATGTTTACTTGAGATTGTTTTGTAGTTGTATCTAAATGAGATTGTTTTCTGTGTTTTTAAGCTTAGTTACTTTGTCAAGTCTTGCATGATCATTAGGAGAATGGCATGTCAGTTTCTGAGTAACCTGACAGCAACATTCCCATCACATTTTTTTTTTTTGTTGGTTTTGTTGAGCATTAATTAAATATATTGAATAATAGAACCTTTTTGTTTGAAAATTTATATTTTTCTTGGAATTTGTGTATGTTTTTGTGTATGAGATATATCTTTTTGCCAGTTCTTTAATGTGTTCATTCATTATCTTCCATATATTTTGTTGCTTCTTCAATTCTCAGGTGCTATTTCAGCTACACTTATGAAAATTGCTGCAATAAATGCTGACATCTCAGAGTAACTCAGCTATATCAAACCTCCATAACTGTGACCTACTTTGCACATTTCAGCGACTTTGTATTTTCACCAGTTTGTTGTTCCCTCAATATCTATTCCATCAACACTTATGAAAATTGGTTTGTAGATACATTTTGTCAAAAGTAACTTGGCCATGTCAAAACTAGCTCATTGTGATCTAGTTTTAATGCTTTATTAGGGCTGTTTCATTAAAACTTACATGGGACCCAGGGAAGGCACATTTAAAGTGGGGTACTCACCCATAGATGCAATTTAGAATTTTCTTATCATTTTCGTATGAACTCTGTGAATCAGAGTACCCTGGCATATATTTTTAAAAAACTGCCTTCCCTGGGTACCATGTATGTTGCAATGGAACAGCCCTTAACATTTTTATTTTCAGCTGTTTGTTAAACCCCAGATATCTTGTACTCTTTACCTTCACATGTGAGAGCTGTGGTTACATCTACCAGCAGATGAAATAACTTGAGCATACTTTAACTACATCAATTTGACCCAGATTTCATGCTTGTGTGACTTTTTGTATTTTCAGCAGTTCATTTGTCACATGCTCAATATATTGGGCCCTATTATTTCACCTACACATGAAAATTCTTGTATGGATACATCTTGATAAGATAACTCAATCAAGCACAAACTATGTCAAAGTGACCCAATTTTCCTGCTTGATTGACTTGTATTTTCAGATTTCTGCTTGTTACACCCACAATATCTTGAACCACATTTCAAACACTCTGATGAAATTGGTATATTATTGCAACTCTAAGAAGGTAAATTAACCATTCCAAAAATAAGTCATTGTGATCTTATTTTCATGCTTTAGTAACTTTTTGATTTTCAGCAGTTTGTTGCATCTGCAATATCTTTGAAGCTGTTTCACCTACTATCATGAAAATTGGCATGCATTTGTATCGTAAAGGGAAGATGTCAATGATACCAACAAGTCAGTGTGACCCTATTCATACTTGAGTGATTTTTTATTTTTTATTGTTTGCTATTTCTTAATTACATCCTCAGTATCTCAGACCCTGTTTCACCAATGCTGTTGAAAATTGAAGTGTGGATGCATATGTAAGTGACTAATCGTTCGCTATTAGAACTTGGTCAATGTGACCTAATTTTCATACTTGAGTGATGTTTGTGTTTTCAGTTCTCTGTTGCACCCTCAATATCTTGAGCCTTATTTTGGTCACTATCTGCATATCGAGGAGGGTAACAAAACCATACCAAACCTAAGTCACCATACCCTAATTTTCATGCTTGAAATACTTTAGTTTTTTTAGCTGTTACACTCTCAGTAACTTGGATTCTATGTGACTTACACTCATGAAAATTGGTATGCAGATGCATCTCAAGAAGAGTTATTCAGCCATACCTAAGGTAGGTCACTATGAGCTATTTGGCAGTGTTGAGTGACTGGTATTTCCCTTTAAACCAGTTTTTATAATTGTCATTTTCACTTTCAGCCAGGGAATTTGTGTTTTCAAGTACACACTGTGTGTGGACACTGAGTTTGAATTTAGCTTTAATTATCATAAATGAGTTATTTCATTTATCAATCCAGGATATTGATAAGTTTAGTGCAATATTCATGTACAGACGTTTTGGACATCCCACATTAGTGGGAAGCAAGACATAGCATTTGTTTTTCAACTGGTAAAGTAAATGTAGTATGGCAGTGTTTAAAAAATGTATACCTGTTGTATAGAATGTGAAAAGTGCATAGTTTACTTGCAAGAAATTGAATGAGTTCAAAGTTACAGTACAGATTATTGCCTTAATTGAACAGGTTTGAACCAAGTCTGAACTTGTTTCGGAAGTATTATTTTTTCAAGCATTGATGAGAAGTCACATAATTTCCTGTAATGAAGAAACTGTTTATTTTATATAGATTGTAACTAACAATAGGTAAATAATTTCATGTAATTCGATGGGTTGACTATATTGATATATATAATTTCGTTTGTATTGGCTGCTAACAAGGTGGCTGAATTTTAAGTCTAAATATCTAAATTGTAACAACCACTAGCACTTTCAGATTGCCCAATGTGGTTTTAGTAGTAGCAAGTAATTAGAAAGAAATTCTGTTACTCAAAGATACAATAATATAAATCATTTTGTCTCCACTTTTATATTGAACATGCATTTTGAATATGTTTTATTTTTCCAGCACTGACTTCTACATCATAAATGTTCAGATTTGTGAATATGATGATGTCAGTGGAGATAGATTGTAGCTTAATTCATAAAGAGACATGGCATACCATAGAAATGATCTTCAAATACAGTGACTCTCCAAATTCTCAGTTATACCTGGCCACAAGAAATACTGTCAACTCAATTTGTCTTTTGTAAAATAATGATCTTCATCTCTGCTTATTGTAGTTTGAACTTGTTTTGTTGTGCCAAGCTTCTTAATCTTAAGGTTTTAAGTTACAAGAGGGAGCCATGAATCCCTCTTGCTCTTTTACATTCTTTGTTTAAATATAACTCTGTTTTGAGGCCTTTGAACAAAATTCTTATATTTATCCTTAAAATAAGTTATAAATTCTGTACACATATATCTTTAAACCACAAAAAACATAAAGCCAGTGTAAAGATATCTCTAAACAGGACACATACAACTCAGATTATTGAAGTACCACAAGAAAGATAAAGTAAGTAAGCAGACAGTTTCAAAGATAAAAGTACCATTAAAAAAAGCCAGTACACAGACATCATTAGACATTTAAGTACCTCAAAAATGTCAGTACACATGTTGTGTGCAGCCTCAAATGTCCATTGCTTAAAAGTGTGTCACTTTGTTGTATGGAATTTGACATAGATAAGAAGGCAAGTAAATAGCACATTATTGTATGGAATTTGAGATAGATAAGAAGGCAAGTAAATAGTTTCAGTAATCGCTGTTCCTCAAAGATGATATTATTTATTCACTTATTGTCCTCGCTGGTTTTATAGCAATATCATTTCATAACAGCATTAATTACAGTCTTCTGAGTTCTCTTCATGTTTAATCCATATTTATTTTTGTATTGCTCAAATATATCTGTTATGTTTATATCATATTAATTGTTGCGTATTGAATCAAACTTGAGTTTGTTGCTTACCTGGCTGAAAACCCCTGTCCATTATGTCTGTCAACATTTACCACATTTTTCAAATCTCCAACAAAACTGCTAAGTTATTTATAATTTAGATATGTAGGGGTATTTTATAGGCTACTTTTTAAAAGTCAGAACTGTGTTTCATGTGACTACCCTAGCAACTGTTTGGTTTCCATAGTGACGAAAAGTAACACCTATCTTTAATGACTCAAAACAAAGTGTACCCATTTTAATCAAACTCTATTGGCTCATGTGTACATTCTACCAAAGTCTGTGTTTGATGGCCTTACCAAGAACCAGTTTTACCGCACTTGGACACAACTCCTAAATGGCTCAGCTTGTTGCCATTATGGAGGCCATATTTCTGATCTGATATTTATCAAGCTCGGAATATTCACATATATTATGAATATCTCAGATGAGTTCATTAAGATCTATATGCATGTTAATGTGTTCTTTCAATACTACTTTGTGAAATAGTCAGACTGTTAAGTAGTGTAAGCAAGGTGAGTGATATCAGGCCTTTCTGGACCTCTTCTATGTGCTTTTATGGTAACCAGTGGAAAATGTTTTGGTAACATCTCCTCTAATACTCTGTTACAAATTTATATTAAAACTTGTATCAGTATTTCATGTGACATGGTCTATAAATGTCC
Organism: Megalonaias nervosa; assembly: GCA_016617855.1. NCBI lineage: Eukaryota > Metazoa > Mollusca > Bivalvia > Unionida > Unionidae > Megalonaias > Megalonaias nervosa. The sequence continues at coordinate 77,468 of JAECUM010012325.1, forward strand.
TGTCAAAAAATAAAAATATTTAATCTGTAAATAAAAATAGCTATTCCTGAAATGTAGTTCTTAGAGGCCTGTCTTGCAGCTGTTTTCCTTAAATAGCAGTACTGGAGAAAAATGTATGGATACTTGGAGTAGAGTGGGTTATATTTGGATTTTGTTGGGCTCTGTTGCAACTGTTTGCCTCTAATATCAATCAGGTGAATAATGTCTCTAAATCTTTAACAGCAGGTAAATGGATGTTATATTCAGAATTTAGGCTGTTTTAGCCAAGCGATCAGTCTCAGGCCTACTTGGGCCTTTTATTTTTGATAGAAAATTTCCCTACATAGCAAGCTTTTACTCTTGTAGAGTCCATTTTCTTAATGGGCTTATTCCAGTCATTATAGACTAAACTTTTTTTATGGTGTTATTCTACCAGTTGTTTTGTTATGTGTTCGAAAAATCAGATTTATCTGTTATCTGCCAACTCTGTTTTGTAAACAAGTTATGTGAACATTTTCCTGTAATCACTGGGTTTTCAGTCTTCTTCTGCTTCAGCATCAATAAATGATGACATGAACAATGATTTTTTTTCTGTATTCATGTTCACATTCACATTCATTCCATGTCATTGCACCATCTGCTTCATTGCATTAGATTCAGACAATGAACAGTAGAGAAGGACAGGACAATTCAAAGTTTAAGGGGTGGAGAAACTATCCTAGAAATAATAATTTAAGAATATGCAGAATTTAAAATATATATATTTAAATTTATTCTGTAGATAAAATGTAATTTGTGCATGTCTCTCAGAAAGGTGAGCATCAGGTTCATTAAAAAGAGAATAATACTGTCTCTTTTCTAATGTGAAAAAAAATAGTAAAGTATAAACAGTCAATAAATTCAGGAGACACTTGGAGTATTTTGAATTAAATCCCGAATAATCCTAAATACCCTATCACAAGTAAAACAAAATACAGAATGTTCTGAATGAATTCCAAGTCTTGAATGTTCTGACATACCACAATGATGCAGTCCAGAATGTCTGAACAAGTTCAATTATCCAGAATAGTGTGTTAGTTCAGTGGTCAGCAAACACTTTAGTAATTCCAGTGAATGTTTTAAAGAAATAATTCCTCTCAAATTATATCTGACAGACTGGTCTAAAATGGGAATGAATTATTTATCAAATCCCTATTTATACACACTTTCACTTGACCTATAACTTATGAGAATGTGATGATTTCCAATGGAAAATCGTGTCTAACTAGTAGTATCAGAGTAGGCATTTTTGCCTTTTTTTGTCACATTTGTGGCTTTTCCATCCTTCCTCTCCTCTATCCCCCATGACAATTTAGCCCATAAGTGACCATTGCCTGCTGATCATATTAGTCCAAGGGGATGCAAGCACCCCAAACATGATGTGATGTGAGCAAGCCAGTCATGGGTGTTGGTGGTGGCATAGAGTCTAGAGTCTCGAGTCTCGTATGGATGGAAGTGCCCCAAAGGGTTTCCAAAAGAGGACAAAACAGTGGCCTTGGATACTACTCTACTGTGATTGTAAAAACAGGGTCCTTGATTCAGGCAAGCATACGGTAACAATCAATAGTCACACTGCAAGCTGATGTGTTTTCGATCAACAACCAGTTCTCTGCATGAAGATTTTTTTTTCATTTGACATTGATTTTTTGTAAATCAGCACTGTTTCCTATTTGTGCTTGTAGCTGTCTGTGATTTTCCATTTCTGCCAACACAGTCTCAGACTCGGCCGTACTGATTATTTTATTCTTGATTGCAACCGAATACAGTTTACTGATCATATTCAGACTGCTTTTATGGTTGCAAGAAATTCGTAATAGACGTGTATTCGTGAATGCAGTAGGATCGAAATTAATTTACTGGCACCGTCAGAGACACCAGTTACTATTGATGTAGCTCTGACAATAATACTAGTTGGTGCACCTACAGTAGTTGATGTCGTGATTCCAGTCACACCAAGACTAGCTGCTGCAGCAAGACGGCAACTAGCTTCTACAACCAAACGCGTTCATTTGTATTTTACAATCAGCGCGGTCCGCGTAGTGATTAATTTTGGAACTGTTGTTCCACTTTAATTATTTTTTCATGTCAGTAAGACTGATGGTCTGTTATAGTTCTTTTTATTAATAATGCAATCGCTTGTTTTAATTGTACGATAGGCAGACCAGTCTCATCACGCGCATGCGCGATACGTACACGCACTTCAAACAAACTATCCTTTTTACTGGTATAACTGACATACAATTATAGAAAATATCATCCTCTGGGATATTTACATTTTCTTACGAGAGTGTGATCTACTTGTTTAGCAGCCTTTTCACCTGCAAAGACACTGATTACATCAGAACCTTTTACATCTATCAATCGTTTTTTCCCAATAACTTACACGAACAAGTACGTCCTTGTTGAATTTCAGTCAACCAGTTTTGTCTTTTGCTACTAGCCGACTCAATATTGGTGTAACATAATTAACGGAATTTCACTGGGGTGGATACATCGGTAAATGCTACATCATCATTGCAGAAAAAAATCCTCGAGAGGTTTTGCATCTGCTGCTGCAGTTGGCGCTTGAGCGTTTTCACGTGCACGTGCGATGATCCCAAGTTGGTCTTGAGTTGGTAGTGGTACATCAGGGTGGTTCTAACGGGAAATATCTTCTTGACCTTTCATAGAATTATATCTGTTTACACGAGGGTTTGGTAACACCACTTTGAAGTAGATATTCCTTGACAAGTGGAGAAAATTGTTATCGATGTTAACATCTCCTGCTAGTTGGTCTAACACCCCGTCTCTAGTAAATTCCGAAACCTCATCATCGCGGTCAGATTCCATTATATATATATATATATATATATATATATATATATATATATATATATATATATATATATATATATATAATCTTAACGCCAAAGACTGTTAAATACCCGTCAGGATAAACGTTGATTCCTTCAAATTGAATTTCATCTCTAGCAACCAATGATGTTGAATATGCAACTGTGTAATATTATGCAACATTTTTTGGTTTAGAAAGCGCCCTGATATTGGTATCTCCCAGCCAAGATGCTGATCATCGCTTTTAACATTGTTAATCATCATTTTTAACATTGTTAATCTACCCCACCAAGCTTTAGGTCGGTTATGATAAACAAGTATGATCCAGACTCGCGCATTTTTAAGATATAACATTTAGGTCTATAAAAGCCATTTCTGTAAAGAAGAGTTAAAAGAAGTCTACCATTTCCTACGAATAAGTTAGATATTTTTCGCCTGCTTCTTTGATTAAGAATCCTACAATTTGGAACCTTAAAGTTACCACACGTGGTGATGCGGACACGCTAGCGATTTGATTAATTTTATTGTCTGGTTGCAATATTGCCAGTATCAACATAGTCTTTGATAAACGCAACCGACACGACACTGTCTCAGATTCCACCATTTTCAGTGATCTAAGCCAGGTTTTTTGCGACAACACCTTGAATGTCTACGTTTGACGTTTTTAGTTTGCCAGTTTGGTCTTCAAACATAACAAGCTCACCTGGATCGACACCAACAAAAACAGGACTAGTAAACTCAGACAAATCCGCTTTGATGTCAAGTCGGCTTATATCCACTTCAGCACCGCGTCGTCGAGCTGAGTAACGTCAGTAAATGTTAATATACATTGTTGTATAATATTACGCGTACTTTAACGTGAAATCAATAAGCGCTTGCGGAGTTGGTGAACACTCCAGTACACGCAATGCTTCAACAGCAAGATGATGGCATATGGTTCCATCCAACGGTGTTTGTAAAACAACGGTTGTACCAGCTGCTTGGATAAATAATTAACAATTTCAACTGGCGGTGCATGTCGATACGAGTCAAAATACAAACTATGTTGAAGTGTTACCATGTATGCGGCCCAGTGAGTGCCAGGCCCTGTTGATGAATCCAGATTGACGATGCCAGTTTCAGGTGTGTGTTGCACAATCGATACAAGTTCATATCGCATAAAACACCACAAAAATGCTTGATTGATTTTACAACCAGACTTAATCAAGATTAGTCAATGGACAGGCCAACGGCGCGATCATCTGCGACCGGGTAATCGAAGGCCTCCTTTTTTGTATGGCCTCCAACCGCCGTTTTCAAAGCCATTCCTGATGCAGTTCCGACAGCCACTAACGCTGCAGCTTTGGAAGCCGCTGATACCAGCAATGCTGGACTCGCTGCAAGGAATGGAAATATTCCACGGGCCTCTTGCATTTATGCCACCTCTGACATGGATTATTTTAATATCATTGAGGTGTTTTTGTATTTGGCTGCATTAAACTGAGCGAGCTGTGTTTGGGATCAAGCACACGGGGACACTTCCAGGTCTAACGTTTATAGATATAACCAGTTAATGAATACGTATGACTCTTAAAAAAATATTTGCAGGTTCTTAGATTGTGTTTTCCAAATATTGTAAACATGTTAAGCATCATGTAATATTACCACACGCTATTTAATCGTGCTCTTTTTCTTGTATAACTGATAAGTTGTAGCCTTTACAACCTGAGTGCAATAAAGTCTTGTTTTCTCGAGTTAATTTTGCTGGAGAAAGTTTTAGTGTGCTTTTGACTGCGCATTTTATTTTTGCAAGTTCGTTTTCAGTACGACCGACCTTCACTTCGTGAGAACATTATTATTCAAATACGTAGCTGGTTTAATTCTGAATTCTACGAATTTTCCACAGATGCATCGACGACCCACATTCGACCACCAGCACCCTCCAACAAGAGTGTTATATCAGAAAGTATCGCTAGCATAACATTTGTAATTTGCACCACCGGGAGTCAACGTGCATGAAAATATATATCAACGACGGACTGTCTGAACAACTCCAAGTGTTCCAGCGAAAAGTAATAAATCGGGTACAATGTACGAAAGTCTTGTTGGGAAATCTGCAGACCAGTGTCAAATGTTTTGATGTCGGTCCATACACGACCACTGATTGTGATATGCACGTGCAATGCGTGGAGTGGCTACTGCATAGTCAGCCGAATTTCTTCAGAAGGTTCCTGATGACCGTGTAAACACAACCAAACTTGAGTCACTCTTAAGGTGTTAAATATCATCTTACTATACTCTTGACTGTTAATCTCAATTTACATTTTCAAACGCCACAAACACCTGTTTTGGTGCAGTAAGACCATGCCGGGTTCTTATTTGCCAAGTAAATTTTTCTGCAATAGTAGTTGGTGGTTGTGCGTCTGTGGTACAACAACTACGCTGAAGTGGTTCCCGACAGCATAAACGATAACAAGCGCGATTCCGTAGAAAGTGAACGGGATAACACAGGCATCCTCAATGTTAACGTTTCTAATACAACGTTATCAGCAGCACCCCCTGTACGCCAAACTGCATGGTTGGAGTTGTTTTTACGAAACCAAGTGACTGTATGTTTAGGTCCAAAAAATAACCTTACGAACATCTGTACAAAACCCAAAGATGTGACTGGAGGAAATTGCGCACGAAAACCTCAGTAAATAACCAATAAGTTGTGATCGACGCTGTGCAGATCAAAGGTTAAAAGTCGGGTTGGTATTAGTAGTCATATCTTATGTCGCTGCAGCGGCAGGGGATGCTGCACGCCCATTAAGTTGTCTGGTTATATACTATGATCTGCATTATTGGTTACGTCTTTCACAAACATCATTGTTGGGCCAGCTGTTCTCGTGTAATCGTCGCTGTATCAGGCGAGTCTGAGAATCGTAGTGGCCACATCAACGTTGTCCAGAATTGATTCGAATATCTTTCCATCGATGGAATAACGTGTACTGTTGAACAACGCCGTGATACCGTTGTTAACAAATTCCACTTGGCATCGGCGTTGTAATCAGCATCGTCAGCCTGTACCAGTTTTTCCTTAACTACCAAAAATGCCTCACATGGAAGAAAAACCTGAATGTGTCTTGTACTTGCAGTTCTATCTTTAATTGATTGGGATCCCTGGCTGGTTATGAATAAGACTGAAAATCTTTCTTGGTTCGATCCACTAACACGTGCGCTCCCATGCCAAATGCTGGATCAAATACATCTTTGAATTGAGCCATTGCAAAACAATACATTATTGATTTTCTTTAGTACCACTTACTGTCCAAACCCACTCCCCATTGCCACATTTGCCATCGCTGCATCTGACAATCACTGCTGAGCGGCTTCAATAATTATTTTACTAACCGCAGGCGGCATTGATTTTGTCGATGGTAACGTGACTGTTTTCGTTGATGATGTTCGTGTTTTTTATCACCGTAATCGATCTCGAAGCGACTGAGCTGCCTGTGAGCCCAGTAGTTTTAATCGATCCACAGCGGCACTTTTAATACTATCCACAACTCGCACTGCAACTTTTTTTTAAGCGATGTCCGTAGCGCATGAGTGCTTTTGATGCGCTTGTATATAAACCACGAACAGCATCACCAAGCCCAGTTTCATAATATGTCATGTACACCGGTTTTCTCGCATTAACTACTCGAACGGGTTTCACATGTCCACGCACGAATGACATTGTTATTATTAAATGTCAGGTCGATCTTAAATGTACAGTTGTATCGTTAATGTGTCAGCGCGAAGATCAACAAGTTGATCGCGCTTCTTGACCTACAAGGGAAAATCGAATATGTGTCAGCCGATTATTATAACACAGAAGATACACAGGTGCTACGGACGTAATCGATATCAAATCAATTGGTTCCACGGTTGGTGAAAACCCAAACAGTATATAACCATGAAAAACTACGCATGTTGTTTCCGACCTGCTTTCATAGCTACCACTGTCACAATGTCAGGCGTGTCATGATATTCCATGTGTTAAAATCGCTTACCATCTGAATGTTGCCAGGCCTACCTAAAACTGATTTTACTGAAGACCCAGCAATGTCAAATGCGTGCGTTGAGATTATATTGCAGTGAAGGAACTGAGTATGGGTTTATGGGCACGTATGGAAGTTTTAGAATCTTTGGTGGTTAATAATGTAATTCTTCGTCGAATTTCTTCATTGATCGATTCTATGGCGCACACCCCAGAGGGAAGTTCAACACTACGCCAGTTTCTGATGAAAACACAAATGAGTTGTTCGCGGCAGACCACCAAACTGTTGAGATCGATTATTAGTGCAACTGTAATACGCTCGCAACGACGCAGAAAGTCTGATCTCAGTGTGCGTGATTCCCCAGCAGTCACATGTGCATAAAAAGTAAGAATAAATTTTGGTTGTGTGGATGAGATGCTGATCATCGCGGTAACGCGCTCGATTGTATTTTCAACAACCTGTTGCATTGATGCATATATTTTATGTAAACACGAAATGTTTCCCCACGCACCGTCTCAGTTGTTTCAGAACTCATCATCAGTGTTGCATATATCATGAAGGTCTTCAACAAGTTCATGTATCAGCGCATAATATGTATCTCTTGTCTATAAGATCATTTGTGAGCAACCGCTGACAAATCTATGTAGCCTCATTGATAACTTTGGGTAAATTGTTGCCCGCACTACCTAATCCAATGAGTATGTCCAATCAATCAGCAAGGTCGTTAGGCTTACACAGTCCACTGTGGCCTTTTCCTTCTTTTAGTCGTCTCTCCATCCACTCTTGGAAATCTTTTTCATGCTGGGGCCATATTTTTACTTGTTCCTTAACGCATTCACACTTTTCTTCCAGTATGGCACGTCCATGTCGCTCCAGCCTCAACTTTTGCTGTATCTTATCCCTCATAGCTTGCTCTGCTGCCAGTGAAGACGGATTTGGTATGCGTGTTGGATGTTTATGATACCACCTATTTTGCTGTTCTTCATCTGGCGAGGGTACAGGTCTATTTTCGGGTTGTTCTAGCGTAGCTGTTTTGCAGGTTTTGTAAGACCGTTTCCCATGCGCAGTTTTGCTGATGGAAGGGGCTGGTAATTGTTGTTCTTCATATTCGGGTGCAGCCGCCACATCTGCCTGCGTTACACTGATTGGTCGAAGCATTCGCGACACAGGGCTTTGTTATGGCAATTGATGTTGTGGTTGTAGTTGAATCAATCATTCTAGTAGTTGCACTGGTTGCATTTGTAAAAATTCTTTCCATAACACATCACATTCTCCAGTTCTTTTGTCAACAAAAATGCAGTATGCGCTCGCATAAAATAATTCCACCTATTACCAGTAGCTTGTTTATTTCCCCATAAACTCTCTGAATACCATTTTAGGTCATTCAACATTCATATAGTTATCAGGTGTTTTAGATGGTATTTTTATCATGTAGTCTCTCCAGTTGTGAGGTCTAAGAGATAAAGGCACAGGATATTTGAAAATCTCCTGGAGAGCTTCTTTCTTAAAAAAATTGGGGCGGTGTTGGCAACTCTGACGTGTAGTCAGATGCGACGTTTGGTAACCTGGCAATTGTTTCTATAACGTCATCAAGTTCACGGGTACATTTTTTTAATAAGATGATGACTTCTCCAACGTCTTCTTCGACTTCCTCAACTGCCTGTGGCGAATGTCTAATTAACCCCGCAGTAGCTCTTGCGGCTTTCTTGATATTCTTGGTGAGTTTGGCTATCATATGAACTGGACCAGGCGCAGCGTCTGTTTCCGTGAGCGCTGCCAATTGTATTGTTGCTCTGGTTGCCCTTTTAATACCCTCGACACGTTTGGCAATAACCTTTGTGGGCTTAATCAAATGCACAAATTTTTGTTCAAATCCCGTTGTGAGATCTCGTGCAGTCTGTCGCGACTATAACGTATCTTTGACTTTTTGCGGCTTCTATAACATTTTAAATCAGTTCTATGTATTGCTGAGCAACTTCACGGCGTCGCTTCTCATACACTTCTATGACATCACTACCGGACATTTTTTGTATGATTGGATTTTTATTGTTGAATAGGAGCATCCCTATTCAAATCCCCACGTTATTTACCACGACATGTTCCAGCCAAACGAATGATGAGGAAACTATACGGGTTTTGAGGTAATCCGCGCAAACATGTCACGAAATTCATCCCACATGTGGTCAGAGGCACCATGTTCAATGAATATTTCCAAGACCACAGACGTCAGTACCATGAAATATCATCAACATGTTACAATTGTCACGGATTACTTTTAGCACGTGTGGGTATCGTTGAGTTAAATAAATCACGTGTTTTTTGTGCCGGCCTCGTAAAAATATTTGAACGGGATTGACCTGATTTTCAAACATCACATCGTCGTACACAAGAAGATTATTTCTGATTGTATCCAAATCGTCAATAGTAGAGGTTTCGTCAGTGGTGGAAAAGAAATCAATGGAAGCGTTGTTCCCACTTCTCAACGATCTTTTGTTACTCAACTCCTTTTGAGCATCTTTTAAAACATCATAACACGGTTGTTCCTCAGCCGATGGCGCTTTCACATACAATCGATTCCATGTTAACCATCGTGGAACCATATGTAGTAACAATTGAGTTTTACCTGATCCAGCAGGGCCAATGATTTTTGCACGAACTGAGTTTGGAAACACGGTTTCATCATTATGCTTGGACGGTTTAGGTGTTGCTTGTGAGGAGAAATCGATGACGAAAAAGTCATCTGCGAGTTTTCTTTTTCGTAATGCCATTGATTAAAATACAGTATTTATTAATACGACCATGTCTTGATACTGTGTGCTATGTCGGACTAAAAACACGTACCTCAAATCCAGCTCGAGTTCAGACATATAATGGACGAGCAGCGATCACTGAAACTTGTGTTCGATGTGGAACAAAGAAGTTCAATTATATTTAAAAAAAGTTGGCGGTGGTGATATTTTCAGCAACATTAGCAAAGTTACTAAGGACACCACAGAGTAAACATCCCGGTCAAAAGCATCTTGGATATAATTAATGTGGGCCTGGTACATGGCTTGATCTACGACTCGATTCAGCTAACTAACCAAACCTAGTGAAACACCTATCAACCGCGTTGATGCTGCATGTTACTGATATAACCATACTTATAAATCATCCTATGATATGAATCTTATCTATGACTTGAGTGCGATTAATCCAACATTGGGAGAACAAATCACAAGACTGGTCATCAAAGGAGGTATGAAAACCAAAACCGCACTGGGTGGTGGACAAAGATCATCTCGTGGACAAACGTCCACACATCAAAAGCAAATTAATATTAATACAAACAATGGACACAAAGAGCCGGACATTGTCCAAAATATACTTCCTACATTCCGCGTGTGTATTGGAGAGGTGAAGCCGCCGTGGAACAGTTAGCCAGTACAGCTAAGGTCACTCCTCGGATCGCCCGAGCATGGTTTGCCAAACAAGCGCTATGATAAATTTACCTACCAGTACCTAGAAAAATTTCACGTGGTTGGTTTGATAGCCAAACACCTGATGAGGTTCTTCAGGCAGATTTGTTGTTTGTTTAGTGGTTTTTTTACATGATCGAGTCCGTGATCCACAAGGCCGATTGCGTATATACAAGTACGCGCCAACGGTTGTCGATGTGGCCAGCAGATACAAATAAGCGGAGTCGTTGGCTTTAAAAGATTCTGCAAGTGTCGCAGATGCACTCGAGCGCATTTATACACGCGGACCGCTCACATGACCACAACTGCTACAAGTGGATCCTGGCAAAAAAAATTTCGGATCTGTGGCTGTGATGTTGGCCAAACACCATGTGCAAGTACGTGTCGGACATGTCAATGTATACCATGATCAAGCTATTGTGAAATTATTTAATCCTACTCTTTCAGAACGGTAATATGGTCATCCGTACGCGCAGAAACTTTTTATGGGGCCAGAGCGGTCTCAGGATTGGGTAGAATGACTTCCATTGGTTATAGCAGCATTGAACAATGAAGTCACACTCACGACTTGATGATTTAAACTGACTTTAGTGCATCGGTATACACCCATGTTATGTTTCTTGGATCGGATCATATTTGCTGTGTGTGCAAATTTACGTCGGGCTCGATGACATTCCAGGTACTGATCGTGCTTGAGATCTTTTTCTGCAATAACCTTCGGAAGGACTTTGGCCTTTTTAATGTTCTTGCCGGAGCCATCACCAACTACAATCGAGTACATTTTGTGTCGCAGGCCTCCATACTCTTCGATTAACTTGCCAATCACTTTTTTATTGGTGTTACTAAAGAACGGATGTTATTTCTGATAATCGCTGGAATCAAACTTGATTGTGCCATGTCCCCGTGCACATCATAGGTAGTGAAACGCACGAGCAACAAGTAAGTGTCGGTGTGCAGCATTTTAACCCGATCATTATCTTCTATAGCAAAATTCGTACATGAGCAGTTTCGACCAGTCCAGCACGGATGAACCAACATAGCTTGATCTTGTCAGCGTTAGTTTTGATAATTTACTGTCAACGGTAATAAGTCCACCATCAAATTTTTCTTCTGGATTCAAAGACCGTTTCAGCGATGAGCATTCGAAGTTTGCCTTGCTCACCAAAAGCCGTTTCAGCGATGAGAATTCGAAGTTTGTCTTGCTCACTATAATGGACAAGATCGACTGAATTCGTTTGCACAAATTCTCCATGGTTTTCCCAAATAGGGCATTAATCGTGAGTTTGAAAAAGTCCTTCTCAAAGCACTCGATGAATTTTGGTCACACACAGAACCAGTCGCAAGTACAAATACAGATTTCGCACGTGCAGTTATGTAATTGTGTTTGGTCCGAAGACTTGGTACCAGTTTGGTGTATTCAGTGTATTTGCATCGACGATCGCGCACTGACACGGGGACAATCACGTACCTGGCACCGAATGCGCCTCCGATGCCAGCGGATGATCGTTGTGTGCCTCTCGTTAATGCGCAGGATATATTCCAGATCAGCTTCAAAATGCACCCGTGGTCACTGTTGATGTTGTGATCGTGCACTTGTTTTTTAGATCAAAGTCCGCAGGATCGATCCACTGACATCCACCAACTGGAAGTGGTTGCATCATTGCCTATTCATACAGATTTTTCTTATTTAGTCATATGATGTAACTGCTGGGGTCAGCTGGCTCATACCCGTCTACGTTTGGGTTGTTGGCACGACCGTATCTGTGACTTAACATCGATATTCCGTCACAAAGTGGTCGGCTCGATAAATAGATGTTGATCAATTGTCAGTGAGTATTTCCAACTCGATTTTGGATTTGGACAATAATGCATCCCAAACAATACTCGATGACGAGAAACAATGCGCAGGATCGAGCTTTATTTGATGCGTTGTGATTCATTGGTCTTTTGGATCTTGTCAAGGAGTGTACGTTCTCCATTTTTGTTCTACAGCCATAGGGCTGTGCGTGTGTGTGTGCGGGTATATCAAACTGTCGGTCTGGCCGTCTGTATGTCTGTATGGGGATGGAAGCAGGTGTAACCGTGAAGGCCATACAAGGACGGAACTGCTGATTTGTAAACTTGTGCTCATGGTGTATCCATGAAGGGTGTGTGTGGCCAATACAAGTGTGGGCCAACTCAAGAATTCAGGAGAACTGTGTGATTTGACAATGGAAACATGAACCAGGTCAAAATGCTTCGTTTGCAAGTTTTTACAAATATTTATGAGTCATACGTGGTTATGAATTGTACGGGCTGTACAAGTGACTGTGAGTCACGAGTCATGTGTTTCGTGCAACTGTTATGTTGATTACAATTGATCATGTTTGTTTCAATTGATTATGTTGTTTCAATTGAGAACATGGAACATATGGTGTGTTTTCAACTGAGTACAATTGAGTTTTTTAATTACATGAGATTATATGATTCTTACTTTCATTACATGAGATTATATGAATCGTACTTTCATTACATGATATTATATGAATCTTACTTTCATTACATAAGATTATATGAATCTTACCTTCATTTTTAAATTTATCAGTCACATTTTTGTTTTCCCATTTGTGAATGTTTGTGTGAAGTAATCGAATGAGTCGTATGTTTTTTTTTTAACAGGATTTGACCTGAATGGATGCTTAGATTAAATACAATACAACACAATGTGATGAAGATGAAAGTTTATGAAATGAATTAATAAAAATATGTACATCTTCTACAAATACAGTGTGATCCTTTCACGCTCCAAACACACGACTCATTCGATTACTTAACACAAACATTCACAAATGGATGTGATTCATATATTCAAAATGAAGGTAAGATTCATATAATCTCATGTAATGAAAGTAAGATTCAAATAATCTCATGTAATGAAAGTGAGATTCAAATAATCTCACGTAATGAAAGTAACACAATTGCATTCGATTGAAAAAACAAAATCAATTGAAACAAATATGATCAATTGTAATCAACATAACAATTGTACGAAACACATGACTCGTGACTCAGTCATTTGTACAGCCCGTACAATTCATAACCACATATGACTCATAAATATTTGTAAAAACTTGCAAACGAAACATTTTGACCTGGTTCACGTGTCCATTGTCAAACCACACAGTTCTCCTGAATTCTTTGGTTGGCCTACACTTGTATCGGCCATACACACCCTTCATAGGTCCACCATGCGCACAAGTTTACAAATCATCAGTTCTGTCCTTGTGTGGCCTTGATGGTCACACCTGCTTCCATCCCCATACATACAGGCGGCCAGACCAACATCCTGATATACCCGCACACACACACGCACACACACACACACATACACACACACGCACAGCTAAAATAAAACCAAACTGGTAATAGCAACTTGTAACAATTCAAAAGTTCACAACGTTTCAAATCCGCCTAGTGGTAAAGACAACATTTCACGCTACAATATTAAAACTGAATATGCTTCACATATCAAATAAAAATGTAACACTTACCCCTATGGCTGTAGGACAAAAATGGAGAACGTACACTCCTTGACAAGATCCAAAAGACCAATGTGTCAATTAGATGAGAAACTTGTCTTAAATCTCCAGGGGAATGAGTATTAGTAAGGGTAAAATATCCGTGCATACCGTGCTTTTAGTGTCTCTCGCCGCAAGCGATCTACAATGAGATACAAGCTAGTTCAGTCGTTTAACTAGAAAAACAATTATCCACCCTAGGTAACGTTGCACGCATGTACAAAGAAAATGATCAAATCGTTCTAAGGCGAAACCAAGTTATTTCTTGCCTTATTCTGTGACATACACGTGCAATCAGTATCACGAATTTTCTCTAACACATCAGCGAGCAACAACACATCAATGTGCAATACAGATCATGAGAGTTACTAAGGTTTTTGCACTCGAATGTTGACCACACATTTTACATGTTCATAATCATTTACTGAAATACTTTATGTGACAACAATGAATAAAACATTTCGATCGGCGGCAACTGAGTTGAGTAAATTTGTTCCAGACGTTCATGTACTCGTATGGATAAACACCATTTTTCAGCAGCTCTGTATTGGTAGGACAATATCGACTAGTGATTTTGAAATTTTCATCTGTCAAAGTGTTTGCTAACTTGTCCAAGGACGAATTCATAACTGTATCGAATCAATAAACTGCAAATATCACAGCCAAAACTTCACAAATCCAGCAGTTAGTGGCTGTTGAGAACTCATGAATGTTATCACATAATTATGTGTGCTGATGAATAGAGCTGCTGCCGAATACATTTTTCCGTAACTTTGATCGATCAGAGAAATACCTCGTCTGTGTTTAGAGAGTTAGCGCTATGGGCACGATAAAGGACTGGAGGCTCTGTTTTGCCATCACATCGTGCCACTATATAACAAAACCCGCATTTGATTTGTTCAGTGACTTGCATTATTTGATGGATATCAGGCGCATCTGTGTCTTTGTTAGCAGAGCTGGGCGTGTCTGTGAAAGCAGAGCTTGCTATTGAAACATTCAGGCATTCAAAATCCGCTTAGATGATATACGGGACTTTTATCTTGCGTTGCACTGCAGTAAATTTAACAATTTTTTTTACCAGGCTCTGGCATAATTGTGCGCAGCGGTTTTTCACTGATACCACCGCAGTAAAAGTCATGAGTAGTTCTTGAGTCTTAAATGCATGCTTGCAAGTGCGATATCGATCTGGGTTCGCCCTTGCTGTCCATGTAAAGGTATTGCCAGCGGATAAAAACCTTTTATCATAAGTAAAAACATTAACTGCGATTCTTGGGTTAAGTGTTTCAAATTTGTTTCAACGTGGTTTTGGTAACCTGCACAGAAAATTCAATATAACCAAAGCTGAGTTCACATAGGTGTCGATGGTATTGTCGAGGCAGGTCTTGATTGTCTCTAGACGGATATAAATGATATTATTGCCCATTCATAGCATCTCTTGTCAATGATTTTCATGTTTATAACTGACCTTGGTGGATAAGCGCTGTGTTGCTATGTAACTATATCCACGAAACGGTTCATACGGTGAGAAATGTACCTCAACGTGAGCAGATCTTTCAAGAGTCTATCCTGATCCTAACTTTGTAAATTTCTCCAGCGTTTCGAGAATCTTTTCAACACCTCTGTTACTTTCATCATTGATAGCGCTGCTGTACTTGCAGTTCAGAATTACGCGAGCAACACCGTGAATCCACGGAGTAGTAGTTTCAAATCCATCCATGTCACGACTTAACAGTATAACCAGATCCGCACTAAGGATGAAGTCTGATTTAACGCCAGCGTGACCAATGTTTTGTTATACCGCTTCGATTCCAGGAATCATAATTCTCAATAGTTGTCGAGCGTCTTTCCTGGTGTGTATGTCGTGGGATAATTCCCATGTGATTTTTGTTTTTGAAATTTATATATCGGTACTTGTGATTTTGTGATTTTGTACGAACATACTCAGCCGCTTCAGTAGCAATAGCAAATGCATGACCACGACGACGGTTTTGTTTATACTCATCTAATACCGCAAGGATGTCAGCTTTTATTGCATATCTTAGTATTCTATATTATGCTGACGTGCAATATGTTTTAGTTGTTGCACCTTCGTTTTATTTGCTGCCGTTGTTGCGGTTGCAGTGGCAATCGGTGGTGGTGGATTAAATACAAATATGAGTCTTAATAATTTAAGTACACCTGCCTTCTTCAGACAACTTGTTAGGTCTGTCTGTGGCATAGTAGGCATGTTTATACAACGGGAAGGGTGAAGCGTCTTTCTAATTGGGAAATTCTGTCGATGGCTTCTTTCATTTTTTTTTTTTGTATTTTATCAGGATCATAAAATAATGCTTCAATTCTGGTTATTATTTCATTTATTTTATGTTTTATAGTTTTTTGTTTTATCTGTCTGTGCTTGTACAGCCACTGATGTTTGTGGTTTTGATTTATTTCTGTGCGCTTTATAATATTCGCGAACAGGTCCACAAGGCTGGCAAAGCTGATTATCTGATTTGACTCCGATGCCACAGTTAAGACAGTGTCGTGCACCTAAACCATTACATAATACCTGCGCATGTATTTTCCAGTACTCCTAATGACACGTTCGCATTTTCAGAGTCAGACAGCTTTGCATTTGTTACGTCCCAATGTCATGGAGATTTATATACATACACGCGAGCGTTTTATTTAATTGGCGAAAACACTGTTACGTGTTCGGTATTATTCTGTTATGAGTCTCCAATGGTATTTTATGGAAAAACCCGTAGTGCCTGCTGTTAGCAGAAGTAACACAAAGCTGTAAATCAGCCCTTGTTAAGTAAACCTATTTCAGGGTACTCATAGCGATATTCATTGGCAGCAGTAAATAAAACGTCTTTCAGAAAGAAGTCCGCCTCAATAAATTCAAATGACCCATCACTGAGTAAAGCACCAACGTTAATTTTGTCAGGCTGTCGTATGTACCCTATAATATTAAAAGTCATGTAAATTTCGTCCTCATCCTGGGGTTGTTTTCTTATATCCTTGCTCTGCCTATCTTCTGCATCGTGGTATATTGCTTTGTAAAACAAATACTGTTGAGTTTGGATGCCATTCTTATATTTATGGCCCAAAAGCACTTGTTTAATTAGCCTGCTCTTGAACATATTCATCAGTGACCTCATCAAAAACGTCAGTCACTTCAGAGGCAGTATGCATTATGTTTCTTTTGAGGGTGTGCTCTTTCATGAACGATATTCTCCAGATTCCTTTTAGTTTTATTTGTTCAAAAACTACCCAAGTTTATTTTTTCTATTTCTAAGGTCAATCGTAGGTTATGTACTTAACATGCTTTGGATTTTGTTTTGGAGAATGCATACAACATCTTCTGGTCTTCCTTAATAAACCTCTATAATGCATTCAAACGACACAGCGATCTCAGTTTATCCGTAACATTTCTAATATTCCAATCATTAGGCAGGTTTATGCGACTATTACAGACCTCAATAAATTCCTTCAGCATTCTTTGGGAGGTAATGGCCTGGCTACTGCTCAACATTGTATATAAACCACCACAAGCATTTCTTCAATACGAAAATATTCATAACTCAATTATATATTTCCTCATTTTTTCAGTACGAAATCATTAGACCTGCTATAGAGACTGTGCAAGCATTGTCTGCTGCGGAAAAAAATTAACGCCGAGCTTTTTACTGATAAAGTATATTTACAATCAGTAATACAAGGCTGTCTGTATGGAGTATTGATCGAAAATACAGTACCTTCATTCATTGCATCGGAGCTCGCAGTATTTGCTATTGATTGGTACCAATTCTTGACCAAATTAGTACACTCTGCGGGATTGGTTTATTCAATCACAGAGTAATATCAAAGGGTGGTATTTGTCCTCTTTATGGCACTTCCGTCCGCAGGAGACTCTACCCCCATGACGGGCTCACTCACGTCAGGTCACATGTGCTTGAGGTGCTTGCACCCCCGTGGAAGAAATTAAATATAAAGAAATCTGATAATAGATGTCTCAAATGGTTGGTTTGGTCAGCGTTATATCCGGCTAAGGATAATCAAGACCGGTCTCGAAAATACCCGCAGCACCTGGGTGAACTTAATTTTGGTAATAGAAAATTTGCAGGTTATTAAAGTCTCGCTTAACAAATTTGAAGCACTTAACACAGGTATTGCTATTAATGTGTTTACTTTAGATAAATGCTTTTAACCGCTTGCACTATGCCCACATGGACCACATGGACGAACCCAGATTTAATTGTTGTTGCTGAGTGATATGATTGGTTCGCGTTATTTATGGATAAAGAATCCTTTCCGGTTGCTTAATCGACTAATCAAGCACACGCATAAGAAGTTTCCATGCAGACATTGTATGCATGTAATTAACACCTAACAACTTCTCGTCAACCATCACTTGTAATGTGATGGATCAGTGAAAATCCACAGTAGACATTAATGCCTGAATCTGGTAAAAATAAAAACCATTCTCAAATTTACTGCACTACAACAAGAGATAAAAATACCATTTATCATCTACTCAGACTTTGAATGTCTTAATTTTCCACTGAACAGCTCGGCTTCTAACGACCGTTGCCTGACAGATCAAACAAATACAACACAAGTCGCTGAACAAATCCTATATGGGGATAGTCTATTTTGTAAAATTTCATCTTCGTTTATATTCTAAGCTAACACAATATGTTTGGAGTGTGTGTGTGTGTGTGTGTGTGTGTGTGTGTGTGTGTGTGTGTGTGTGTGTGTGTGTGTGTGATTGTCCTTATAAAACTCCCTTTGTCCCTATTAAAACCTTTTTGTCTCTATCAAATTCATTTCACCTACCTACCTACAGTAGCGCGTATTGAGGTCAGCCACTTGCAACACTGTTACTTAGTAACCGACCGATTGAGGTCAGTCACTTGCAACACTGTTGCCAATTGTTCCCCAGTGTCTAAAACCGTGATGTCATTGAGACTAGAAATTTTTAGGCTATAAATATAGACTTGGGTTTTTCCATAGGAATTTCCACAAGTTGTAGCTATAAATAGATACTAGATTTGTCCATAGGACTTTCCTACAAGATGAGACTATAAAAAAGATAGTGGGCTTCTCCGTAGGAGTTTCCTACAAGTTGTGACTATAAATAGATACTAGGGTTTTTCTATAGACTTTCCTAAAAGTTGTGACTATAAATAGATACGAGCGTTTTTCCATAGGGATTTCCTACAAGTTGTTACTATAAGTAGATACTGTTTTTTTAATTAGACTTTTCTAAAAGTTGTGACTATAAATAGATACTAGCGTTTTTCCATGCAGTATTTTTGGTGGTGTAAGTTGAGAGTTGAGTATAGGTGTTATAACCTCCATCGTGTAAAGATGGAAATCAACAATTTAAGAAAAACCAAAGAAAGACTAAAAGCACTGATCAAAAAGGAAAAAGAAGAAAAGGAGGATCTAGAGGAAAAAGAGAAAATGAGAGCATACAATGATATGCTGGAAAATGAAGAAGAAAATGAAAAGATAGAAAAAGACGAGATAGAGGTGAAGAAAGAAGAGAAGGAGGTAAAAGATGAGAAGAAAAAGAAGAAGGAAAATGTAGTGGAGAAGATAAGGTGCTGGTGGCAAAGAAAAAGACAAGACAGAAATTAGAAGAAGAAGAAGAAGAAGAAGAAGAAGAAGAAGAAGAAGAAGAAGAAGAAGAGGAAGAAACTCAAAGGCCCTTTTCAGGGCCACTCCATTGCCTCGTAAAGATGCCTATTCTCTCTTGCCTAAAAAACTTTTAGTCGATTTTTTGTGTGATAGATTTATGTCCATAAATCTATATTTGTGTGATATGTCTATGTTTCTGTCTATGTCTCTAACCCTGTCTCTAACCACGTCTCTATGTCTATGTCTCTATTTGTCCCTAGAGTAACGCGTATTCAGGTCAGCCCGTTGCTACACTGTTTAGCCTGATTGAGGTCAGCCACTTGCAACATTGTTGCTAGTGTCCAGTACCATGACGTCATCCTTGTTCAAAAATTCCTCTTGTCCCTAGACAGGCCCAATGTTAAAAATCCCATATTGCCCTATAGTGCCGGGCCACTTTTTCCATATAAACCCTATTGCCCCATTATTTTTGCCCTATAGTGCCAGGCCACTCTTTTCCTTATATAAATCATATTGCCCTATGGTGCCCACCCCCCTTCACTTCTACCGAGGCATCAAAGTGAGCTTACGCTCGTTTGATGCCAAGCGATGTATACCCCCTGTCGGAATCACCTCCTAATCATTTCGCCTTCATGCTATTATAAATCAACTTACAATTGATTGACGTTGATGTGATGCATTAGAACATCAAAATAGATCTCGACGGCTGTTTCATATTCGCTGGAATGACTTGCAGTTTCTCTCGACAAATGCTCGTCTAGGGGATTTACCTCCCATGGTTGAACCGTTGAGTGGTCTGAGGGCCCTAAACGGTAACCTGTTGGTTGTCTCTGAGTATCAATCAGCAGCAGGGGGGGTGAACAGACCACTTTGTACGAGACTTTATTTTATAAAAATAAAGGTTCCTACAGAGGCTGAAAAATAAGGTCAATAACGATAAACCGAACCCTCCTAACAATATTATTACTGTATAGTTTGAAAAACGGATAATTAATCATTTGGGTTAGCTCATTTTTGTTAATTTATTTTTTACTTTTGTTATAGTGCGTTTAGTTTACTTACCGGGTCACTCAATTTTTGTCATTCACCCGCCCCCCTGCTGCTGTAATTTAAACAATTATTATAAATATTATTAATATGGTTGTCATCGGAGAACCTCATTCAGCTAGATTAGCAAGAGAGCGACTAGAAGCAATTAGAAAATATTTACCTGTTCGTGATGCTGTCAAGCAACAATTACAAGAACGTCAGGAATCTCATGTTGAATTTGAAGAGGATACAAAACAATTATTTAAACCTATTACAGAGACAACTAAACCTCTTCTTCCAATATCTGAAAAAATCGCAGAGGCAACTGGCAAAATAGCGGAGAGAACAAAACAGACAAAAAGGATTTAACGCGAACTTCCAGCTGATATAGCTGATGCTTTACCAGCCCCGCCCGTAGAATCAGAACTTGAAGAGGCGGCCTCTATAGAAACACAAAAACATGAATTAGTTAATAAATTTACTGATAACGCTGTTAATGAAATTAGATCAGTTAAGAATATAACTAATTTAGCTAAGGTTGCTGTTGATAATTTTAAGAACAGAAAATTATTATTAAAACTTGAATACGCTAATAAATCAGTCGGTCGGAAGGAATGGGAAAAGTGGATTTATCGCGTTCATTTTAATACTAATCAGGCTAGAGATGATGATGATCGTTTTGTTAATTATATTTACAATATTAATGAATATTATAAGTTTCTTCAACTTCCACCTGAAGAGCAACAAAAATTAAGACAAAGGTACTTAGAACAACAACAACGACAAAAATCACGAATACCTGCTCCACAGCGACAAGAACAACAAAAATCTGAAGAAGAAGAATTCCATGACGTTCCTGAGACATCTGGAAGTGGATTTAATAATTCAGGAAGTGGTCTTATTACTTGCCCCAATAACGTTCTTGCTGATGTCGATCGATTAGAAATTCTCATCGGAGGAAAACGAGCTGGTAATAATTCTCCAGAGATAATTAATGAAGCAGCCGATATCTGTAGACGATTATTTACAGGCGGTATCATGGACGTTGATGTTTATCAGTCTCTTATTAATGAAATTGCCGATGACTACTACAGTGATTGAGTACGTAATTAAATACAATTACTATAATAAAATGATCGTACATAGTACTCAACGTGGATCAACCATGGTCAGGGTAATAAACTCTCGATTACCAGTATACAAAACAACCTACGGAGATGGACTAGGTGATGTTGTTCAGGGTCTATTTAGAAGGATAGCCCCAAAAGCAATACCGATCGCAAAGCAACTGGGGATGAAAGCTATTGATGTTGTTCGTGAAAAAGGTATTGGTGCTGTTGGTAATGTTGCTGGTAAAGCATTTTCAGCGATTAAAGATAGGTTAGCACAATTAATACGCAGACCTGCGGTCCGACCTCAATCTGTAAAATTACCTAGTACTGAAGTAATGCCTGCAAATGTCAGTAAAATAATAAATCAAGTTGCTAATCAAAAGCTATCAGAGCTGGCTGATGTACCAATGTCAGAAAAAGAAAAAAATATAACCGCTAGTCTGATAGCAGGAAGTGGTTTCACTTCCCGAAGTGGTCTCACTTCCCGAAGTGGTCTTCGTTTTAGACAATAATAAATATAATAAAGATGTTCAAACGTATATCTGATCCAGCATTTGACATGGAAGCACCAGTACTTAAAGATGAGTCTGTGCGTGATTATCAATATTATTCTTATGACGCTCGAATTCCAGATCAGCGTGGACGAATTGAACTACAAGTTCAGGATACAAGTAGGTATTTCCTACCCGCTGAGGCGTTTATTGAAGTAGAAGGTAAAATTTTTAAAGCGGATAATACTGAATACGATAATAATGTTGCTTTTGGTTTTGTTAATAATGGTATTATGGCGTTATTTGACAGCGCCACTTATATGATTGATGGTAAAAATATCGAATCAATTCAGAAGGACGTTGATGTTGCTACAACAATATTGGGTCTAGCACGATATAGCGACGATTATTCAAGATCAGCTGGTCCATCAATGATGTTTTCAAAGGACACTTCTGATCACCCGGATCATAAAAATGTAACTACAGGTAATGTAAGAAATGCTGCAGGAACCGCAGAAACTCCCGCAATAATATCAATGAACGCAAATTTTAACTTAGGATTTGCATCACGTAAAATAATGTTGAAAGATAGAATGTTTTCATGTGCAATTCCACTTTCACATATATTTGGATTTTGCAGAAATGTCAGAAAAGTTATTTTCGGAGCTAAACATACTGTTGTACTCGTACGAAAGGCTACAGACGATGATGCAATATGGCATCCCGCTGGTGTTGATCCTGCTGCAACTGAGGCACTTCATGGTAAAGTAGTATTAACCAAACTTTCATTATGGATACCAGTGATGACTCCAACAATACCTGAAGAAGAACGTCTACTTGCTTTTATGAATCAAGGTGGTAAATCAGCGTTATCATGGTTAACAATGACCACAGATGCTGTTCAAAGTGCAATTAATGGTTTATTTACATGGCAAATAGCTTCTCAACAGGGAATAGCAGTACCACGACATATATTTATTGCGCTTCAGGATAATACACGTGTAGGTAATCAAACAAAAAGTTTAATGATATTTGACAAACTTGGTGTTTCTGAAGTTTCTTTAAGAATAAACGGACATCAAGAACCATCTGAGGATATTTTACTGAATTTTGATCAAAATCATGTAGCACGTGCATATCATCGTCTAATGACGTTCATGGGCCGTGATCAAAATATTGATACTGGTTTACAAATATCACAATTGGATTTTACAACCTTATATCCGATTTATTACTTTTCGCGCGAACATTTAGATTTAACCAGACAGTCAGTAGTTGATATACATTTTCGAGCTCGTGTTAACAGAAATATTGTAGATATTCCTAATTACAGGGCAATTGCTGTCATACTCAGCGATAAATCAATGTTACTTGAAGGTGCTGGTGGACGAATGCGAGTAGTTGATGCTCCAGTAGAAAACATGTAATTAGATTATTTATGAATATTATAATGTCGTATAATCACGTTAGTGTTAGTCTGACTCCTGGTCAGATTAAAAGGATACAATCAGCATCAAAAAATGACTGTGGATTAAAAATATCGCTAAAGAAAGATCAGATGAGTGGTTCAAATAAATTATCTCTTACAGAACGTCAGCTCAGGCATTTCAATGAAGCCAAAAAATCAAATAAAGGTATAAAACTTAATCTTTCTGCGGGTGCCATTAAAGATATAATTAAGACGGGTGGTATATTTCCACTTCTTGCTGCTATACCAGCATTAATTGCCGCTGCAGCTCCAGCTGTTGCAAAAGCAGCTGCATTAGGTGCTGTTGGAACTGCTGCTGGAATGGCATTAAAGAAAGCAACTGGACAGGGAATCAAAAAAAAGGGAAGAGGTCTCAGATTACCAGGGACCTCACACTGGTACGGAAAAGGCCTAAGATTACCAGGGACAGTTTACTGATATCTCCTATGTCCAATTTTGATTTACTAGATGCTGCTAAAAAATTAAAAATAAAAAAATTTAGAGGAGTTTTCATGCGCGATCAATTACCAAAACAGCCAAACAATATTGAAACAGGTATTATTAATCTCGATGAAAATTCTGGTCCAGGCACGCATTGGGTCGCTTATGCAATTGATCCACGTGGAATTATTTATTTTGATTCATATGGACTAGCTCCACCAAAAGAATTCTTAAAGTATATTAGCGGCTATCAAAGCATTCCAATATGGTATTCAACATTACCTACACAAACATTAACTGATCCACCAATATGTGGTCGAGAAGTACTTAATGTACTTGATGCTATATCAAAATCAACAAAACCACCCCACAAAGTTGTACATGAATATACTACGACGTCACATTTAAACAGACATTAGTAAATATAACGGTAGATATTTATGGAAGATCTTCTCGTGGTAAAGGTCATCAGCAAGCTGATTTATCCAAATACGCAACTATCGATCAGCTCAGAAATGAGATTGATGATTTATTAAATCTCGCAAGTGTGGATCAAAACGAAGTAGTTGTTTTTCAGGATAAACAAGGACGATTAAAAACTAGTAATATACAACTACCAGATGTACT
Source organism: Megalonaias nervosa (assembly GCA_016617855.1). Lineage (NCBI taxonomy): Eukaryota > Metazoa > Mollusca > Bivalvia > Unionida > Unionidae > Megalonaias > Megalonaias nervosa. The sequence goes on from JAECUM010012325.1 coordinate 102,133, forward strand.
TATACGGGTTCCCACCGCGGCTGTTAATAATATAGTTACTTTTGCCGATCAAGGTAAAATACAAGATTCTGGTACATCAGTCAGTGATTATGTTAAGAAATCTGGTGATGTACTTGCCGGGAATATTAACATGAATCAAAATAAAATTATATATCTTGGAAACCCAACCGCAGATGCAGACGCCGCAACAAAGAAATATGTCGACGATCAAGAATCTAAGTACGTATTGGTCAACGGTGGCATAATGCGTGCATTTCTCAACATGAATAATAATGGTATTAATAATCTTAGAACACCAGAATATGATTTTGATGCTGCGACAAAGAAATACGTTGATGATAAGGAAGTTCCAATCAAGAATGAAGTGACTACACTAAAAACTGATTATGATAATCATGTACAATTTTTTAATAATCACATAGAACTGTTCTTAAATTTTCTTAGAAATGTAAACAAACCCTTTAAAGAATTTTTTGGTGATCCACCAACCGTTGACATAAAACTAGCCAACATTAACACGAAACTCAATGATATTGCCAGTGGAATACCTAGTATTGTTCAAAAAACTAATCTGATTAAAATTAAAAATATCGTATACACAGTAGCATCAGGACCATCAACATGGACACCACAAAATAACACTATCAAATATACCGCAGAAGTTACTGGTATTTACAGGCTGTCCGTATTTAGTGATGAAAGATTTGCTATAATTAACATATATATATTGCGTCATTCAACTGATTCTCTCTCTGGAGTTGTATCTATATTGTTAAGAAAAGATATTGAAGCAATATTTATACTGAGAATATATGATCAAACAATAACCTCAGCAGTGCCTTATTGGTGGCATATGGAATTTGTGGCTGTGGCTGAAATACCATAATTAGTCACTTAATATAACAATAATGGATCAACCTCAGTCTCGCATTGACGTTCAACTTTACAGATGCAATCAAGTATGTGAGCGTCTGACTAAACTAAATAATTTTATCGACTATTATAACACGAAAATAAAAAAATACAAAAGACGTATAGTTGTTATCGATGTAGTTGTTTACTCGGTTTCTGCTGTTATTACTGGAACAGGATTATTATTATCAATGTTGACGATTACAGCACCTACTATTATAACCATTATTGTTTCAGCATCAACGACTATTGCTGGAGTTCTCGGTATTATAACCAAAAAGATACATACTTGTACAAATGCTAAATTGCACGATTATATGATTAAATTACACACAGTTGCAGATGCATGTTCTAAATTATCCTTATATATTTCTTCGTGTGTCAGTGATGGTGAAATATCTGATACTGAATTCGCGATGATGATGAAAATTTATGATGACGCTTTTAAAGTGATCGTTAATGATTTTAACGAATTAAATAACAACAATAATAATAATGACAGACAGGGAGTTACTTCAGCAGATCGTTATTAATACAACTCCGTCAAAAACTACGATGATATCGTTAAGTTCGACCAATCCTGAGTTTAGTGTCAATTTTCCAACCGCAATTCCTGCAAAAGAAATAACATTAGCACAATTGCGAGTTTATTATAGCTGGCCAAATATTAGATCAAAACCATTTGGTGGACTACAACCAAATAATTCATTAATATTCGCTAATAAGAATAAGCCTGATGGAACTCCTGATTGGCAAATAGTTTCTATTCCAACGGGCAGTTATCAAATAGAACAGATTAATGACGAGTTTCAGCGCAGAATTAAATATATTACAGGAAAAGAATCAAAAATAGCAATTACTGTCTACGAACCAACACTATCTGCGGTTATTGAAGTAAATTCCCCTGATTACTCCGTAGATATTTATCAAAGTTCGATTAGATCAGTATTAGGTTGGCCTGAATATCCACCGGTTTATCAAGGGCCACCAGAACCACAGAGATCTGATTTTGTCATAGATGTTAAAAAATTTATAAAACCTCCAGAATATCGAACAGAAAAAAATGCTTACCCATGGCGACGACATTTTGGTGATGGAGTTGTACATTATATAGATAAAATAGAAACCCATTTTACAAAAATAGTTGATGGTAAAAAAGGTAAAATAATAATACTTGATGTTGATGAAATAAATTCATATGCTAGTACAATTAAGTCTGAACACGGACGTATACTTAATAATCTAAGAAATTTATTTTCCAGCATTAGCACTTCCTACAACGATGACTTAAAAAATCAAATAATTGAAACAATACAACATTTGAATCAAGTTGCTTCAGACCTAGAGTTCATGAATGATATTATTGTTAACAGAGAAAAAAGATTAGTGAACATAGCAGCAGATAAACGCTATGAAAATTTATATATAGTTAATGAAGACGGTCCACCTCGAGGTGTTAAACTAAATATTCTGTTCACAACAATATTTCTAAAACATTTCGGAATTAAGCGAGAACAACTATCAACATTTATAATTCCTGGATTTAACTCTGAAGAGCTAAAGAAATCAGTTAATGATCTTATTGATGAACACTTTAAAAGAATATGTGATTCATGGAAAAAAATAATACCTACACCAACCATTCTTAAATATAATAATGATCCACACGGTGGAGGTCGCCATATCTCACCTGGTATTGTTAATATAACAACAACAATTGCAGTTAATCTGGTATGTGACGTAATTGATGATAGTTATCAAGTAGATCTTTCAAAATCTAATCACCGCAGTGGCACTGTGGAACAGGGGTATATACTATATTCATTTAGCCCTAAAGACCCCCCCAGTTGGTTAATTGTGTCTGAACCAATTAACCCCGTGTACCTGCGAGTTCATAATCCATTTCTGACAAGAATAAATTTCAAACTCACTGACCAGGCAGGAAACATTTTGGATCTAAGACAAGAGTCTCTTAATATTAATTTATATATACGCTCTTAGAACGTCTGATTAAATATTTCCTAATATAATAAGGGAAAAAATAATCTGATTCTGAAATAATATATTTTTTTTTACTGATTTTTCTTAATCTGATGGGTAAATAGGTACTCTGATTCATGAAATATCTACAGATTTCTTTATCTGATGGGCTAAATGGTACTATTGTTAGTGAAATGGTCATAATTTTCTTTATTTGATGGACAGTTTACTAATCAAAATCATTAAAATCTGATCTCTATGATTAAAGCAATTGTATATATAATAAAGCGAGATAACTCGGCTATCTCTCTCTGCGGAGTAAATTGAGCGATTATTTCCCTTACTACTACGTTCGATTTACAGACAATAAATACTTCTTGTTTTTCGTTAATTATTTAGTGAATTATTTCTTTTTCTGTAGGTGATTAGCTGTTAGTAAATCATCAATTTGTAACAGAGATGAATATTGATGCATCTTTTAACTCTGATAATCTTAAATTCACGTCGGTTTATACGAGTGCGTAAAGTTATTTTTAGCTCTAACACATGTATTTGACCTTAACGAACGATAACTCTTACAAAAAAATGTAATGTGTGATTATTTTATACAGTATATATAAATCATGTTTGTAAATTAAGTAAATCTACACTACAGTTGTACAATAATTGTGATTTTATTCAGTATATTGGTCGTACGTAATTTGTCTTTTTATTCAGTGTTGGGTTAACTATATAATAATTTTAAAACGTCTATATGTATGAATCGGAAAATGGCTCAGTGGTATAGTTGTTGCAACTATGATGCTGACGACCGTGGTTCGATTCCTATGGCTGACGAATGTTGACAGTATTCGGAACGATGTTATTTTATTTTAAAGAAATAATTATTATATATGAACCAAGAAAATATAAATAATATTATTTCTGCTATTAAAAAATTAAAGCATAACGGAATAAATATACCTGATAATCTCGATCCTGAAAAAATATTATGCGATTATGAAATATTAAAACAAAAAAAAACTGACAATAAATACACATTACCATCCAATTATAAATTTGTAAAATCAATTTATCAGTCTATGTTAGAATCCTTGGCAATGGTAAATGAAAAGCAGGTAAATCTATTTGCGCCTCTTGCACGTTCGATCGAAAATATCAGATCTGAACTATCTCGTGAATACGAGAAAAAGAAGATTGTAGATAATCGTGTAATGCAACTGAGAAAGATTATGTTATTTGATTCTGTCAAAAATGAGAGTGACACAGAGAGCAGCGACGGTGAAGGTAAAATATAGAGTCGAATTATATATAATTTATTTATTAGGAAAACAGAGTTAGATAATATATTCAAATATTATCCGTTGATCGTATTTTATTGAATATGCTGATTTGTATAATTTATCTGCAACATGTTGTATCGATCGTGATTGTATGCCAAAATATTTTCCAGCCGCATTAATTGAGGGAAAAATTATTTCCTGTCCTGTCTGTATATTTATGGATTTAATAGCTCTTCTTGCAAATTTTTTACATTTTCCAGTATTTCCGCGTGCAGCATTCTGACTAGGTGTAATAGCCTGTAGGTTAGATAACCGATTATTATGGGGATTTCCATCAATGTGATCAACTACAAATCCATCTTTGATGACCCCAAAATAACATTCGTAGATGAATCTACTTGATAAATAATTTTTATTTCCACTGGTATTAAATCTAAAATAACCAAATTTATTAATATTACCGACTGGTTTTTTCAATCTACAGTTTCTGATCACACCATCTCGGGATGCTTCATAATTTGTGTATACTGGATGTTTCACAAATTCATATTTATTACGAAATGCTTTTTTTCTTAATTCTCTGATAATATCGTTGTCGATCATTTCATCATAAGTCTGATTTGTCTGAGTCATTTTATATAATAATATTATTTGTCTAAATCATTATTTTGAAATCTGACCAGATAATCTTCTTCTGTCTTTATAGGAGAGTCAGTATTATTTTTTTTGTCATAATATCGTTTTAATTCTCTATATTTTTTTCCGCCACATTTTAGACACAATTGAGTTTTTCCTCTGACTCAAACACCACATTGAATACACGGTATTGGTCCTGTACTTCCATTTTTGAAACTTTGTACATGATATCCGCAGTATTTGTTCACGCACGGTTTATTACAAAGAGAAGTGTATCCAATTCTGAGCCAAACACATTTGTTTTTTGTTTCAATCATTATATATATACTAATTTTAATTTAAATACTTGTCTTAATTATATGGAGGAATTATCCATGATTGAACCTCAGATATCCCGATTTGATCTTGACAGACTATCAGAATATAAATTTAGTACTTTGATGCAAGATCTGGCATTAACGGATGAGGATATAACCAAACGTATTCGTGAAGCAAAAAATGAATTTCGTGACGATGGTGCTGCTCATGTATGGTCAACATTCAGAGTCGGAAATGTTACTAATATGATGAATGACAAACGAGGAAAAGTAATTATTAATCACCTTGATGATCAAAAATATTTTATTTTAATAAAATTTATTGTAAATACAAAAGAAGATATTTGGATTATTCGTGACAAACGCGATCCAGTACGCATACAGTCAGGAAATAATATTGTTCTCTTAAATAATAAATCTAAACCCGGAATACTGACTGGTATTGATAAGATATATTATGAACGGAGCTACCCAGTTACTGCAGTTGTATATGGAATATATCCGCTTAATAATAAACCTGACGTCGGGGATCTAAAACCTATAAAACTGTCAGAGTCAAGAATAAACTGTGTAGCTGAACGAGTTACAGAACATTTTACAAACGCGATACGTGGTAATGGTTTAACAGATTTACGACGTAAAAAAATAAATACTTGGGCAGAATCAGTTAAAGATACCGGAGCGTCTATCAAAGATGTCGCTGAACTAGAAAAGAAATTAAAATTCCCAATAACAGTAAAAACGCTGACGGGAGAGATTTTATATAAACCAAAATATGAATCAAGAGGAGCTCCAATAGATATTATTGATCATAATTCGCACGCATGGACCTCAGCAGTAACAATATTTCCACGAGATAGAAAAGTTAAATTTTATGATGGTCATATATTTGATAAAATCAAAAATATCAGTAAAAGTGACCCTGTATCCGTTTGGTTATTTCAGAGTTCGGAATATGATAATTACGATCAGTTTATACGGCCTAATGGTGATATTTACCGTACAGAATCTCTTAATGTAGAAATGGAAAATCTTGCGCTGAAATATACTTCAGACGATGTCAAAGTTAGACAATTATTAAATAATTGTTTTACAGTTCCATCCGTAGCGGCTCATTTCGCTCAGGAGAAAAATTTATGGAAACCAACACGATCGGAATTTCTTGAGGATATTCATAAAAGCTGCGTAGAATATGGACACGGAGGATTATGGAATACTAAATATAAGTGTAATGACGTTATATCCGTCGATATAGTAGCGTGTTATCCTGGAAGTTTTCTTGGATACGGAGAATGTTCTAAATACTTTAAGAGATTCGGACATCCATCACACGAGATGACCAGGGTTGCAATAAACGGACCATTACCAGATTTTGACTTAACCGGATTTGCTCATGTAGAATCATTCGAATTTGCAGAAAATCTCCATCCGATTACTTATACTTGGTTTGGAAGACATTTTTCAGAGCGATGTTGGGTTCCAATAGTACTATTGCGATATATGCTTGATGTTGGAATTTTAATATCTTTACAGGTGAGTGAGGCGATTATATCATATAGTCCACAGAAACAAATTTGGTTACCAGAACCAAATAGATTTAATATTAATGATGCCAGGAAAGAATTCCCTAATCTTAATGAAGATGATATTATTAAAATTACTAATAATATACGTAAATGCAGAGACGAGCATGATGAAAAACTTGCAAAAGATCTTGGTAGAAAGATAATTGGTAAATTTACTCAAGGAGGAGCCTATGATCATAAAAGACATTGTACAAGATTAATTATGGACGATGCTGAACTCGATTTTATAATAGCTGATACAATGGAAAAAAACATATTTATAAATCGGAGTAATGCTTATTTGTCAGACGGAACCAAACTAGGTACAATTGTGAGTTATCTTGATGGTGACTCACCGCAGTTTACTCATTTAAGATCATCTATGTTGGCATATGTTTCTATAAATCTACTGTCTATGATAAATAGATTTCCTCGTGATTCTGTCAGAGTTGCCACGGATTCGTTCTACATAAATAAAAAATATACGGATTTATTAAAACCACTACTTGGTAATGGTGAATGGGGATCATGGAGAATAAAACAGGAGAATATACTTAGTTATTCTGAATCCGCCGACGTTGAAATTAAGGAGATATATCACAAAAATAATAATCAAGTATCAAAATCATCAGCACCATCTGTATATGATCCTGTGGCTAGACATAAAACTGTTTATCTTAATGGATGCGGTGGTTCAGGTAAAACAACTCGTGTGATTAAATTATTCATGAATAATAATTCAGATATAATTGTTTTGACTCCGACACATACATTAGCCAGAGAAATAAAAGAACGAGGAGTAAAATCGTGTACTTATCATAGTTTCTTTAGATGGTGTGGAGACACATGGACTCCTGAGAGAATGGGTGAAAAATATATACCTAAATATATTATATGGGACGAGATATGCACGGTGTCGTTAGAAATATTAAAAACATTTCTTGATTGGCTATTGACGAAAAATACTGCTATAATAATGTGCGGTGATCATGGTCAACCACCACCTTTTATTGGACAATCTCCACATGAATGGCTGAAGAATAGCGTAGATTATTATGAAGAAATAAATGATGACCATAGAGCTATTGATGAACCGCTGAAGGAATTTAAAAGATTAATCAGACTACAACCAGACAGAGTACAATGTGAAATAATGCGAGGAGTAATTCCAGAGACTTCTATGAATGATTTTCTAAATTTATGGAATCCCGCTGATTTAATAGTTGCAAGTAGAAGGATAGTTCGTGATGAACTACAGGATAAATTATTTATGTTACATAAAGAAAAGTTTTCAGATCTACCGGTACCATTATGTTATCGCCCAGCAGATACTCGACAACAGAATATTGATGTTGAAATTCCTGGTGGAGACACTGAAAGTGTCCGAGTACAGAATCTTGTCTTGAATGATATTGTTTTAGTAGATATTAATGTCATTGAGAATGCGCTGAATATGAATAAATCACCGTGGACGTTAGGATATGCTATAACTATTCACTCATCACAGGGGTTAACTATTTCCGATACAAATATTTGGATTATAGATGATCGGATTGAATGGTCGAATTTAGTCTATCTCGCAGTTTCTAGAGTCAGACGAATATCTCAACTACATAGGGTTATTATGAATTTTACAGAAAATAATGATCAGACTGTTAATGATGACGTAATAAGAAAAAACTATCTGGTTATAAGCAGTGTGATAAAAAAAATAAACGTGATTTTGATATTGATGTTGAATTTATTATAAAACTAAAACAACTACAAAATAATAATTGCGCAAGTTGCAACTGTAATATGTTGTGGCAATATTCGAATAATAATCCAAGACAATTTACCGTAGATAGAATTAATAGTGATCTTGGTCATACACGTGATAATGTGATGCTGACCTGTCTCGAGTGTAATCGACGTCGGGGCGCTGCACGCCCTGGTTCTGGTTATGCAATTGTATGTGGTGGTAATTGTGTGTCTTCAGGGATTACCTGTAATTGTTCACGTACAAATCCACGTTGAGGGGCTGTAGAATCTAATCTGTAAATTGGAGGTCTACCAGTGGATCTAACTACACTAGAAATTGTATGTGTAGTCACGCTCCAGATAGGATCAGTTGCTCTTTTTTTTACCACCTTCAAGTTCGCCAGGTTCGTATAAATATCTTACAGTTACATTACCTAATACTGGTTGAGGTTGATGTCTGTCATTGCTACGGGGTATATATTTTTTTGTGATCGCAATAGAAGGTTTCATGGAAGTTGAACGAGTAATTTCGTTATTTAATGCAGCTATCACACTTGGTAACCTCGCAACCCATTCACGAGATCTCTCACCGGATTTAAAATCAGTAGATATTTCCTTTGCGTAATAATATCCAAATAACCGCTCAGCAAGTGTTCGATTAAATCGTTCAACAATTGCCTGATCACGATGAATTTCAGTATGTCCTCGTCTGATTTTAACGTTATGTTTCTTCATCAACGATAATACTGCACCAAGAAATTCTTTGCCCGGATCAACTTGTAATAACTGTGGCCATCGTAGACCACCTTGTGGTCCAGATCCTCGCTGATAAATTCGCTCAAACGCAGATGAAACTTCAGACGCTGTCTTTATTGATAATGGTTCAGCTTCTTTATATCTACTTGCAACGTCAACGACAGTTAATGCGTATTTGTATGTGCGTGATTGACGTCTACTAATTTTAATGGTATCGTGTGGTAAAAATAAAATATCTGCTTGATGAACTTCATTAGGGACGCTGACATCAAAATGTGAATATTGAATATTTTTAGGTGGTGGTAGATAAATTTGCCATATTGCCTGTCGTGCTAACCACGCTGCAGCAACAGAACGTGAAACTTTTGCTGCTTCAGATAATTTAGTAATAGCTGATTTGCCTCTCCAATATCCTCTTGGGCTATAATAAATGGATTCCATTATAATATTTATATAATTAATTACCAGCCCCTAACATTATTTTACCTTTCATGGCAGATTTTACTAGAAACGTAGCTAATTTTTCTCTAACAGATTTATTTGGTATAGAATTTAACGCGTGAATCAATTTTACATCTGCGAGATGCCGTTGTTGTAAATCTTTACTTTTATACGCAACATCATGAACATGGCACGCTTTATCAATCTTATTTACTGGATACTCTCGTGGTCTTGGTTGATCTTGATCATCAAGTCGGATGTCAAGTCGGGTTCCAGGACCACAATAATTATATCCTGGTAAGTGTTTTTCCCCCGGATATTTAGCCCACGGAGTTCCTGGTAATTTTCCTAATAAAGCGGCTATATCTCCACCTGTCTTTGTCCCTGAATCAGACATGGAAATAAATTTATATTTTTTCGTGCCGCATTTTACACATTTACCTGTTAATGCACGTCGTTTATTTTTTGTTGTTATTGTAGTTAGTTCAGCAGTGGGTGTAGATAATCTACATCGAACACAATATAGACTCATATTATTTATTATATGGATATAATTGACTTTTCGGCGACACGAAAACAGGAACCAGTAAAGCACCATCCAGCATTACCAAATTCGATAAGAATGATTATAATAGGCCCGTCTGGATCAGGTAAAACACAACTATTATTAAATTTAATAATGCGATGGTTAAAATGGAGTAAATTGTATTTAGTAGCACCATCCGTAGATGATCAACACTGTTACAAAGTACTTAAAGATTTTAATGAAAATGCAAAATTGCTGAATGAAGACGGTGATGATGTTGTTGACTTTATCACCGATATTGATGAAGCCCCATCTGTAGATGACCTAAATGGATTTATTAATAATTTAGTGGTGTACGATGATATTATGTTGGATAGACAAACAAATCCAGCTAGAATATTTTCTCGAGGTAGACACAAGAATACGGACGTGATTTATGTTACACAAAGATATACACAAATACCTAAAGTGATCAGAGACAACTGCAATATTTTGGTTGTGTTTCATGGAGTAGATAATTATACTTTACAGAATATTTATTATACTTGGTGTTCAGGGGATATGGATATGATTAAATTTAAAAACTTCTTTTCAAAAGCACAAGCTGTTCCGTTTGGATTTATTACAATAAATCTACATGACCCAAGATCTAGATATCGTGTAGGTCTAGATAAAATCTTTGGTCCTTGATTTTATCCTGACAGAGTCAGGGACAAAGTCAGGGAATTACAGCAGCGGGGGGTGGGGGGGTGGGGGGTGGGTGAATGACAAAAATTGAGTGACCCGGTAAGTAAACTAAACGCACTATAACAAAAGTCAAAAATAAATTAACAAAAATGAGCTAACCCAAATGATTAATTATCCGTTTTTCAAACTATACAGTAATAATATTGTTAGGAGGGTTCGGTTTATCGTTATTGACCTTATTTTTCAGCCTCTGTAGGAACCTTTATTTTTATAAAATAAAGTCTCGTACAAAGTGGTCTGTTCACCCCCCCCCCCCCTGCTGCTGGTAGTGATGATTTAGAAAATAAATACCATTATACAATTATTTGCAAAAACTTTATTAAACGGCGTAGGAAATGTTTTTCACGATCTACAAATCTTCATGCACCAGCGACTACAAATAATGTGTTACACGGTTAATCAGACTTTACAGCGAATACAATTAAAAGTTTATTTGAGTTGCCCAAAACAGTCTCCAAAGACACGAAATTCTTTACGTTAATTTGGAGTATTCTCAATTTGATTTCTATACTCAATTAATTACTGCTAAGTTTAATTTTTAATTACGAAGGACGTGATTTTCTTAATTTTATCTGCTGAATTCATATTAGTGTATGTACTCTTGTCTAACGTATGCCGTCATCATTAGTTTATCATTACTTTATTAATGTCTTCATTTCTCTCTTTCTCTTTCTATAACCTGTTTTGCCTGAATTGAGTATATTTGCATAAAATTGCTTGAATCATATTAATTTACTACTGCTATCCATTTCATGTCGATTGTGTGTGAGCGGCTTATTCTAAGGTATGACAACTGGTAGCCCTACCCCATTTGTGAACATCTATGGCAATAAAACAGGTTTAAACTAATGAAACCAATATTTATAAGTAAAATCAAGACTTTATTTATTTCCTTACAATTCAAAGTGAAAATTCTAAAGACATATATTATTATTAATTTTATAACAAATAATCTTATCATTTCTATTGCAAGTCCAAACCTATATAACGTTCTGGATCACTTCCGATAGTCTTTAATGTCCTGATGTAACACAATGATTCAATCCAGAGTGTCTTTAATTGCATTCCAAAATCAATGAGCACGTTAGTAAATTCATTGAATAATTTTAATAAATATTTACCCTCGTATTATATCACACAGCTGCAACCTCTTATCATGGATTCTAAAACAGACTGATATAGAAATGTAATGGATTCTTTGCTTATCAAATCCCTATTTATACACATTTGGCTTGACCAACATAGTAATAGAATATGAACACGTGCAACGGAAACAGCTAGTCTAAGTATAAAAAAAATTGAAATTGAAATCTGCGTACACATGTTGCATTATAACTTACAATCTTTGACCACATCAGCTAAAAAAATATAATGTTTACAATCTACAACCATGGGCAAAAGTTAAGCACACAGTATAGCTTAAATTTACATAACACTTGCATTGATCGTTTTTGTATGCATTCAACGGACTGTTTGCTCTTACTGATTTGAAGACGTAAAGTAGATGCCGTATCCAGACTTAACAGTTGTACTTTACTATATTTTGCATTTATGTAGGATAATAGCATTTGCATAACAAACTAGTTTAGCCAAACACTCCCTGGGCTGTAAACTTCCCGAATAGTTCATGCACTAATACGTCTGGCTTCTAGCTGGTTGATTTATTTTATTAGAAATATAACGTGCTGGAAAATTGGTATTTACCGACGTTGTATTTCATAGCACCTATGTGTGGGATAATTTCTAATTCTCTTCCTCAGCCTACACCATTAACGACTCAGAGAAGGTAACCTTATCCATACGCTTTTCAGCTGGGAAAGATGTAAATATGCTATGCTATTGCAAAGCACTGAATGAAATTTAAGTTGTGTACCATTCCACTGATACCAAACAAACATAGTCTTAATAATTAATCGGTGATTAATGTGTTCTTGTAACAAATATAGTATGCCCGTACATATCAGAGTATCTGGTAAGCCATGCACTTTGGTTTGTAATTATGGCATCTAGTCTTCTTCTTGTTTCATTTCAGGTGTGACCTATCAAGGGGAAGTATGTACTGTTGGTAAAAGAATGTCGGTAGTAGAAAAAAGTGGTTATGTTTGGATGGTTTATACAGCAGCACATGAACTCGGACATAGGTAAGTCAACTCCTGGCTCCCTATTTGTCTCCCGCATTGACGTCCACTCGCTTAGCGCTTCTGGTGTCCTGTGTTGGGTTCGTCATTCATAAAATAGCAATTATCGTCGGCCGTTTAATCCAAGGCCTGTGGTTTCTTCTGAAATTTTTGTTTTCCTATATTCAAGTACCAGATCGTTGTATCATTCTAGTAGTCGAAAATTCTTCCTTTTCGATCAACTTAAAACAACATTAAGTTAGACAATAATCTGGCATATGTGATTGTAAGGAAAATTGCCAGAGCAGCTATTTTGTCATCCTTTTAAGTTCTAAGTATTTCTCACGGGTGTTCGCATAACACTGACTAGCTTTTTGTGTTCTAATACTGACTTATCTATTGAAAATGCGTGTTCCCCACGCAAAAGGCTTAGTACTCCAATCAGAAAAGAATATAATGTTTATTGCTGGTTTATAGTCATACGCCTTATATGTCTCTTATTTCCAGCCTTTTAGCAAGTTATGACGGTAAAGATGAAGCCATAGCCTCTAAGGCAGAGGATGGATTTATTTTGACTCCAACAGCTGAAAATGATTATTTAGGAAAGACATACTCCAAGAACCGCTGGTTATTCTCTACCTGCTCTGTAAACTCATTCAAGGTTACACTGAAGGATAAGTATGTGCAATGTTTATCCATGCATAATATATTATAACGCTGCATTTGTTTCAGACTTCCTTTGATACGAGTTACTGGCTTGACCAGTATTTGTTAAGGAGGAACACTTACGCATCCACTATGATAGCATCAACCGGTATGACCCCTCAAATGAAGAAGCATTGTCTACAAATGAATATAAAGACTACTTGGACATATGGGATATACTTATATGGACATAGGTATTAGTGAAAATGCAATGGTTGTGTCTAACAAACATGTATGTGTCTGCTGTCTGTCTTATAAAACATGAATATATATATATATATATATATATATATACTCTCTGCCATATATATATATACTCTACATATCACTTACTTGCCTTATATTAATTATATATATATATAATTTCACTTAAAACTGAGGGAGATTGATCACAAGAAATGTCCTTGATTTTATATAAGGGTCGTATCCTTGTGGAAATTGTTCCAAGTTTATTCAACTATTTGTTCGTTGGTAAACGTCTATGCACTATTTTTTCTTTGAAACTGTACACATCTATGACATTTAGTTGTTTTTAAAGGCAAAGCAATGTATCATTTCTAATCACTATAATCTATTAAAGTACTTTGTTAATTCATTTTTAATATTGAGGTTAGCCTGAGAGTAATACCTTTTAATTTTTCACTCAAGAATTTTTTACAACGCTTTTTTACCTCTATGAGCAAACAGCATGTGAAACAGACTAAAGTATATTATAAATGAGCTTGATAGTAAGCTTTTAAGAAAACAAATATTGGAAAACTAGTGCCATACCTGAAATAAGCCTAATTCCAAATGTATTACAAAAGTCAGATTTATTAATCCATTAACTGTTTACATTGACTTCAAAATTCACTTATTGAATTCCCGTCTGACCTTGTGCATATATATAACATTAAAATTACAACTTTATTATTCGGATTAACACATATTCATGTATTGCCAATTTATTCCATATCCACTACAGTACATGTATAAGATAAATGAACATATGATGCATGTGCATCTGTGCAACACACATTCCAGGTATTTCTCAGCTTTATAATCAAATGCATGCCTAGAGGGAAAACATCAAAGGAATTTTTAAACCTCTTTCCATTCAGGATTAGAGTTGACAATTATTTTCCAATTTTGAATGTTTAAGCAACGATTTTCTGCCTTGTCAAGATACTAAGAATTATCGAGAAAAATATTGTTAGCTATTTTGGTAAACAAGCTAACAAAGTTAACGTGAACAAACCATAAAAGAAGGATAATTTCCATATATTAAATTATGAATGTTATATAATATGTTTCGGTTGAGATTTGATTTACACAATTGATCTTATTTCCTCCAATTGTATTCTGGTGTCCTATTTTATTTGGGAATATGGTGTAATGCGTTTGAGAAATATTCTTTCATGGAACTTTAGATTTTCTGTTTTCCGTTATCTATTTCTGTAAATATTTTTCCATCGAAAAAGTATACATATTCTACGATTTCATGCTGTTTTTCTCTTGTCCACAATGTCGTTTGTTGACATAGTTATATCATAATATATATTGTGCCCTTTAACGTATTCTTCCATTGAATAAGTTTCACTTTATTCCTTCGGACGAAAACCTCGCAATCACAGGCCAGTCCGCTGATTCGTAGAAAAGGCTCAGGTGATGTGCAATGTTTTTTTTCTAGACTGAGTTCTTAATTCATAAATTGCTTTTAAATAATTACATAAATTTTCTGTTCGTGTGTCAAACTGTTGCCCTCATATCCTTGAGTGCATACATAAATAGGTTGGTCTTGCTCCTCGGACATATTACTGAAACATCACCAGGATCTTATAATCCATAATCATCAGATAATTCCATTCATGATTTTCAAAGCCTGGATTATCTGTTTCAGACTGTCATTCTGGCACTGATAATCCATTATATTCTCTCTGTCTTTCCATTTCTCATCCTTGTCTTGCATTGCTTGTTTATATCTCCAGCGATTTTGGACAATCAATTGATTCAGGTGCATCTTTATTATCAATTTCTTGAACACGTTATCTGTATACACTTGGCAAGCCACTTTATACATTCTAATTTCTGTGGCTCGGTTTCAAAAACACCACCATTAACTGACTGACTTTGCGTCAGAACAAATGGAACTATATTATGGATAACCTCCTTCAAATGCACGGGCTACTGTTTCCATTTAATTCTTCCCAAACCCCAGTGTGCTTGATGGCACATTCTGTTCTCACTCCATATGATGCTTCATCAATGATGCCTGACATTCTTCCACGATCAGCCATTTTCAAGTTTATAAATTTACAACCACAATTGTTAAGTACTCTGCCCCTCTATTCACTAAGATATGTAGTGCACATTTTGCCTGCAACGGTGTGCGACTAACTACGAATTACTTTGTACCAGTTAGTTTACGTTCGAACTAATCAACACAAAACTGTTCGTGAATTTCGAGTGTTTTAAACATGCGTGTCAACAGCTTACTGCCAGGCATGCCGAACGGACAATCTCAAAACAGGTCCTCATTCAGAATAACAGTGGCTGGTTCATAAAGACCCGCCATATCATTCTTTGCTTTCCAGAGTTGTTGAATGATGTGTTACGGATATCTATATAATATGTTATGTTATAATATAGTTTTATTTAATTCTTTTGGGTTAGTTATATGATTTTAATTCTTTAATTATGGGCTTGGCCGTACCATAAGAAGAGTACATGTACGTGTTTTCTCCGTTCATATATCAAGTGATTGTCAAATTCCTATCAAGAACTAGTTTGGTCAAAGTAGGCCAACGAAATAGTTGAATGGAGGTCAAGTTAACATCACGCACTTTCGGGGAGTACATTTGTGTTGTAGAAAAGTCACGCATGCACCAGCTGTTGTTGATTGGCTCAATAATTAAATGAAAGCTACCCATAACTGTTTAAGATACTTCACTATACAGAATAATTAAATACCTGGACTTTTTTCTATTGATTTAAAAGTGATGATTTGATCCCTATATAGTTGATATATAAAGAAATTAAGTAAGCATCGTTTTATTCTTCTGTTATATTCGGTTTTGTAGACTGTTATGAGAAAAAGTTTATTTAGTTATAATTTTTTCGTGGAAATTCAAAACCGGACAACATTTATTCTAAACAGACAGTACCTTACGGGATTATTGTGAAAACATTGAAACACTTGGACATTTAATAATTTTGTTGGATTACCTGAGAAAGGCAAGGACATTTCAATGGATTTAACCTAAAGTAAAACGTTTGGGTAATAGTACAGTTTCTCCAGTTGTGCTAGCACATAAGCACGTTAGAACTTAATCTGGAATACCTTTTAATCTTTCCTGATTAATGTGAAATTGCAATTTATACCATATTATAAGTGATTTTTTATTATTTCATTTTATTTGATTTATATTTTACAGAAATAAATTTATACTTTGGAAAATTTAATGCTTTCTGCGTTTCACCTTATCTTGTGACATCGTTTAAACACAGGACGTAACGTATGTAACGTGGTATTTAGTGCCATATTAGCAGGATTTATATATAAAAAAAACTGTTGATTTTCAAACAAAAAATAAAAATTATTTTTAATAAGCCCGGGTTTTAATATTTACAGTTTGTGATATGCGATAATAGTGGACATAAAGCTGTCTTTTTTGAAGATCTCTGAAATAAAAAGAAGAATGATATATTGCAGGATCCAGTGGCAAGAGAGCTTCGATACCTTTAGTTTCTCAAGGGTTAATGGGAAGCTCCATTGGTTCATCCAAGCCTATAGATCGCACATAGAAGATCGTCTCCTCTGGGATGTGTATTTATGTTTCTTCCAAATATTCTTCCAACGTTTCTTCCTATCTTATGTTATCATTAAAGATTGGTCGTATGATTGTTGACCAGGATATTCTACTTGACAACCACAGCAATATATTCTGGTTAGGGCTGTGACTACATTAGTGGTGACGAGGATAACAAATTAAATGGTGATTTTGTTCTAGCAATCCTGACCACACTGGTATTTCTTTCTCGTTGTATTTATTTTGGCATCGGGTATTACTGCCAGAGTTTCTCGTTTAGATGGAAATCATCATCCTCTTCATTTTTTAGTGTTTGTGTTTGTCCAGAGGCAATGAGAGTTTCGACTTTTACTCGTCGTATAGAATATTTGTTTGGAGGTACCTAAATGCTGTATTGTGAGTGCAGACATCTTCTGTTCAGTGTAAAAGCACGCAAAGTGTCAGTTCTTATCCCCGTTTTTAGTTTCCGGCGTCTCTTTCAGCTGCATCTTTGCTGTGACATTGAGGGTAAATGAATTGTGTCGACAGGAGTTTGGAATGTATTGACAAGAGAGCTTCAGCTAATAAAGCGCCATTTTTCTGTATGTATCAGCGATATTTTGATTTAATTAGTAACCCTTGTTTGAGACATTGTTTATTGCTGAGTATCCTATGGAGAAATTATTCTCTTCACTTTGAAAGTATGTAATACTCGAGTCATTATAGGTTTTACACTGGTTTTACATTGATGAACCTGTGTAAATAGCTCTTCTAAACCGTGTCCGCGTCTACTGAGTACACAGGATACATTCTTAACAATTCACTTAAGAAACGTTCTGAAAAATGTAGATTCACGTCAACTGTCCCATTGGAGACTTTACACTTTTGTTGAAGAGCTGCTTTTATACCGCCATGCATGCTGTCGATATTCGACTTACTGAAAGGCAGACAGGAGAAACTACTTAGAAAGGTTTGATTCTGCACGGAGAGGTAGAGTTTACCACTACGTTGTGCACTGTTCTCGGCATCGTCGGGGTGCACAAACATTAAACTATGTCCATATTCTAGTGCATAGAAAATTCCTGTTTTCTGTTTTTGTTGCTGTTTCTGGCTGAAGTGAGGGTGTTGTTTTCACAAAGATGCAAAGAAACTAGGAAAAATACGACGGAGAGAGTTTTGCTGTAGGAAAATGAAATTTAATACAACGAGAAGATGGGTGGTACTGTTTCATCATATTTCGGTCCATCTTATCGAGTACTTTGCCAGACTACCATTGTTGCTGCAATAATTTTCAGCGAAGAACTGTATAGAAGATATCTAATACCACGGCTGAGCTAACTAGCCTATACTCGTATATGCCCTTTTTGCAGGTTCAAGTTTGTCATAGCTGCTCCAGCTCCACAGTCGAGGACAGAGAAATGACATACAAATTGCATTCTTAGGATCACGTTCTCCACAGATGGAACGTTGTTGTTCCTTTTGATTAGATATTTACTAAAAGGATAAACTTTGAGAAGAGGATCCAATGCTTAACTGTTTGTGTCTCACTTCTACATATTATCCATGACTTGTGAAGCTGCAATCTAAGACTCAGGACTAAGTAGATATCACATTGAATGGACTGTAATATCTTGGATAAGTGTTCATTGATCTAGAATATTTGTTTTCCAAGGAATGCATTCTCTTGGACTCTTCTCCTTTCAAGCCTTCCCACTATTAAACAAACCGAGCTCGTGTACGCACCACTACTCTCGTACGAAACGTCCATGTCACCAAGTTTGGTAAATAGCCTTTATCTTGATTTTATAATGTGACATAATCTTCCTGTGTTGATAAATAACATTCTTTCTTGGTCTCTTCACATAAAACATGTTTCAAAAAGGTTAATTCTTATCTTTGGCTACTGTTTATAAAAATTTATATTTAGCAATATTTTGACTATTGTAATTTAATTTGGGGTAATGCCTCTATTTCAAACAAAACAAAACGTTTAAGACTGAAAAAGGCTTGCCGTCTAATTCTATATCAATATATTGACAATTTCCAAGATGCAGTGAATAATATAATGATATTAACAATACATGAAAGAATATTTCTTAGAAAGACTAACCTGATGTATAAAGTATGCAGGAAAGTAATTCTTTTTAATCTAGGCAATATCTTTCACCAAAGAGATGCTGATGGTACTTCAAATTTAAGGACCGTTAGAAGTAAAAATTATACTATACTAAGGTCAAAGAAGGAATTGTTTAAAAACCGTTTTCAATATACTGGTCCACTGGTATGGAACAACTTTCCCAGTGACATAAGGCAGGCTCCCAGTGTTTCTTCCTTTCTTGATCAATGTCTCAAAAGGATGAAATCTTAAGACAATTGAACACTTATGGTACTGTAAATACCGCTTGTTGTTTTGTACTTTTGCATCATCTTCGCAATTGAATTTTTCAATATTGGCTTGCATTTTATATTTTATATATTTTTATATGTTCACAGATGCCTCTGCAGAAGTTCCAGGCTTGATAGTTTGAGTTTTAAAATCACTTAATTATTTAGCGTCAAGCCAGATTTTTCACATCTTCTTGTATATACTGTATATATTGTACATAACAGCTAGAAGGCCTTATTAACTGAGTTACCTTCTCTAAAAAAAAAGTCTTTATTATTATTATTATTATTATTATTATTATTATTATTAACCCTTAGTTTTAATTCTTTGAAGATGCATTTGCCGTTTCCAAATAATCAATCAAACAATATCATTTCGTTCGGAGTATTTACTTCCGTAATCACATCTGACCCTGCGATGGTACGATAGATTATAATCTTTCGATGGACGTGGTTATGCGCCTATGCATTGCAGGCCATGTTGATGTGCACAGTACTTTCACATACATTAGTTTAATATTTTTCGGAAACATTATAAGTCATTGGCGTTTGCTTCAGGACTCTGGGTGTAGAAATATAACTTTCATTCAAGGGGATTTAAAACTTCGTTCTAATTCTGAACGTATATAAGATGCCAAACGCACCCCTAAGATAGTGGTATGAATACACACCAATGATACATCAAAATTACACGTCACATCGATTTACGAAGATAAGTTGGACACATCTACTCAGTCAGATTGCCATAGATTGTCGTTGACGTCATGGTAATTGGGACTCATCACTCGTCACCACAGTCGTATATCTTGCAGTCGTAGACTCAAGACTTGGATTTGGTTTCAAGATCCATATATTTGAGTTCCTCCATTCCCAGCGCTCATAGACTGGATTGCATTTAATGCTGTCGAAGTGTGTATCTTAATTTTTGATGTTCAAAAATTCACTCATTGTTTTGTGAACTTAGGTTAGTGCAATAATTTCGAGTGTGATTAGGGTGTCCGTTATTGCTCATCTAACACATGGACTTATATTTGTCTCCGACAATTTTAAGCAGCACAGCATAATGAGCATCAAAGTTGGTGTATTTTACTATGCTTTCATACCTCTTTAGTGAGGTATTGTAATAGTTAGTTTGATGTCCGTTTCATGAAACTAAAGCATAATTTCTTTGTTTTCTCTTAATGCATCTTCAGGAAGTTCGATCAAAATATAATTCACTATGTATTGAATAACTTCAATAACCCCATCCCTTGGAATTCTTTGTAACATTGAATGTAATCTTCGAGACATACACAGTCTTACAGCGTTTTAGCAATTGATGAATGTGTGAAAATAGATCCTTTGGAGATTATTCTAAAAAGAGACCCAGTGTTGGCTGATAGTGTGGCATCAAGAGCGCTAAACCCACGTTGAGGTTTGTGTCATAGTTTTACTCCACAATGCAGCCTTTGTATAGTATGAAAATAGGAATAGTTTAAAAATCAAGAATTGAATTTTACTTTGTTTTTCAGTCAAATCTGTTCAAAATACATGTGGGGGCGGGGGGTTATCGAATCTCAGTAGGTAAATTATGAATACTCTCTTATTGTACAATATCAATGGGAATACTAATCTGGGCCGTCAGAGAAAAAATAAATAACACGTGGAACATTATACGACATGTTGAAAGAATTTTATATCTCTATACGCATATTATAAAGAAAATGCCACAGTAAAGGTGATTTATTCTGTAAGAACTAGAATGATTTGGGAGTACATCCTCGACATCCGTAGATGAGCACACAGACACCATCCCCATCGTTAGTGGGAATATACGTGTTACAATGCGATGCTTTCTAGGGATCAATACCATTCTTTGATCTGATCTTTATCTTTTGGAGTGTAACACGAGCAGGAATAGCCACTGGCTTCCTGTTTCAATTTAAGAACCTCACTGATTTTGCTGGAAACAAACATTCCTAGACGCTGGTGTTCATATTATCGATATTATGTGTAGGGAAAGTGCCAATCTTTTATGAATCCATATAAACGGTCAATAGCCTGAGAGAATTTGCAACTTACATATATTCCTATCAAGCCGCGCTATTTGTCATCCTAACGACAAGGTTGGTATTGCTTACACTTTTCAGCACACGTGCGACATAAAAGAAACATCGTCTTTCTAGGGCGAGGACAAGGCATCTCAGGCTGATGCATGTTTGTCGGCAGAAGAAAAATTATATTTTATTAAACCTTCGTGCTGGGAAAGTGTTCAAAGGTAATATATTTTGTTAAATTTTTTAAGTGTGCCCTTTTGTTGATGGAGCATATATAAACACACAAGAAAACAAGGGCCGTACATCTATATAAGGGTTGTTTCTTCTTGAGACTTCTATATTTGGAAATTAAGTTCATTGTTCTGCAGAACGTTTCTAATGTCCATTGTGTAACGAAACATTGTCTGTCAATACTGAAGTGCATTGATGACAGTTGCTTTAACTAATCACCTCACTATCTACCCTAGTGTTTTCCGTGGGTTCCACAACTCATTAAGGGAAATCATAAAGAGTATTGGAATTCAGGAAATGTATTTATCGTCCACATGAAATTGACCAACAATTTCGACATAGATGAAAATGTGCTTCTGAATACATTCGCCAACCGGAAAATCACAAGAATGCGAATCCAGATATGATAGAAATGTTTAATAGACATAATAGAAAAATGACACTATGGCCCCGTTTATTTCACGTTTGTTCTACTGATGAAATCATTCCCCGGATCCGTTGTCATACCTCAGAATGTATTACTGCTTTTCTACCAGATTTTCACATTTTCATTCTTTAAATTTGACCGTATAAGTTTCAGTGGTGTTTGTAATCCTTTTTTATCAACTTGTTGAATGCGAAAAAACATCTTAAGTGACTACAAGACAATTTTTATCTTGGCCGATCTTGCATCTCTCTGCTTATGAAATGATTGATGCTGTTGGGTAGGGATCCGGTATTTCCGCTTCGTGGTCTCTAAGATGAACTTCTGTCACAACGTCTCTCACGGTATGATCCAAAAAATAACGTCGCCATCGCTTTATTCCTGGCTTCGTCTTGAAAGGGTGCGATAGTTTCATGACGGAAAGCAATTAAATTTTAATTTGACTACGATTATTTCTCTCTATATGGATTCCTATATGCCTTCTACAAGAGAGAATACATACATTCAGATTCGTTCGGTGAGGATGGAGGAACTCCACAAGATAACATTTATCGTCCAAGATTTACATGAAGTGATTTGTAATGCACATTCAACAGAACTAATGGATAGACTGAAGACTAATCCTCTTTAGATACAAACAAATATCCACGTTTATGTCTTTGAAGACAAAGTACAGTGGGATACAGAACATCGCAGAAAAAGAGCGTCAAAGCAGAAGAAAGTATGACCAGGGGAGAAAGTGTAGCTATTGGTTATCATTGTCAAGAAGAGGACATGGGTCTTTTGAGCATCCGATAAAAGCTAGAATGGGAAAAGAAGGAGACTTTAAAAGCATGCAAACTAAAGAACCATTTCCATCGACGCACGTCAAATATGACAAGCAAACGAGCGCTTTCCAGAGAATAAGCTTCAAGCAAGATCGTAAGAAGACAAATGGACGTATATGATATGTTTAAAATTGTATTGTTATTCTTATTCATGATCATGTGTCAATCAAGGAAATGTATTCACATCTTGGTTTTATTTGTTTTCGTTATTATTAATTATATGATATTCAAACGCACAAAATTGCACAAACACGCTTGTTGTTTGTGTCCGAGTTTGCTTTTTTACGTCAGGATGCAGGGAACATCGTAGCATTTCTGACATAACCAGGTGGCTGAAAATTAATCATTGAGTGTTTGAAAGCAATATTATGACTTCTCAACATCAGACTCATCTGGCATTAATAGTTTCCCATCCACGTCCTAATGCTGTTGTAGTAATGATTACTGCCACTGTTGGTGTCTCAGTGGTAGTTGATGTATTCATGGCAGGTTTGGAATTCTTGGAATGCGAAGCATTGCTATGGTCTCTTTCTTTTGGATGTTGTCAAAGAGGCTTCACACATTATTCTAACGTGTGTCCTTTAACGGACTAATAGTTATGCTGTCAATATATTCCACTTGTTCGCATTTCATATTATTTTTCATTTTCTCTTGTTCATTTATATGTTCCATTTCTTGTTCTATTTCAATAATCTACTGTTGTTCTACTATTGATGTTCTACAACATATTTGTCTTTTCGTTTGTTTCTCTTTTAAAATCTTGTAGTGATGAAGAAAAAGGAAAATATAAAAGTGTTAGCTTCAATAATTAATCCCAGGATAATGAATCAAGAAAGAGAAGACCTAATCCAAATATTATCTAGAATATTAAAAGCTACAGCAGCAGTCGTACTTTTAGCCCAGGTTTACAAATTATCCACTGTCCTTTCTCCTTCGTTTACTTCACTCGTTTGATTAGAAGTGTTATAACCGTGGTGGATAAGTTTGATTTTAGCTTTGTGGATAAAGAGTGGTGTTTAATGCATTTGTGGGATTAAGTTTAATTCGAAAGGGGTCAAACATACAGAAGATTTAATATTGCACCTTCTCTTGTTTGTACACAGTTCCATAATGGTAAACATGTTCGGTTATGTTAATATTGTCAACATAAAGGCCCATATTGTTTCTATGCGTTAATGTTAAGTTCCGTGTAGCGCAGACCTGCCAAACCTGACGAGTCCGTCTCAGTAAGGCAGTTGATATTTCTCCGTAAGATTGACCAGTTTTCAGTAAGGTGTAAAACAAAATATCAATAACTGCTACTGTAAAACTGGCAAACGTAAATAAAAGTTCGAAGCAGCGACGATAAACATTATGTTCAACTGAAAAGTTTGTAAAGTACGCGTAGACTTTATTCACCACTAGTACAGCTGCACAAACTTTAGTTCCAAACTCTATGCAACTCAATGGCTTGTTGCTATCTCTCAACTTTACGTAATTCTTGGAAATTCTTTTTCATTTCACGTGACGACGGCAATCATATCTCCCGCCACGGAGCATGCTCAAATTGGCACGTGATGTCCAATAAATGTAATTGTGTCCTTTCCAGCTTTTATTCATAAGAATCTGAATACTCCTTTTCATTCTTCTGCGTTGATTATTAACACATTTTTAGAAGGTTATTTTCCCTTTCGTCTTAAACATGCATCACATTCTGGAAGCTATTTAAAAAAAAAATTCTATAATCAACAGTTTGATCATGCAGACGCTTTACATGAACAAACAGGTGCAGTATAAAGCGTCTTGAGTGCTGCTGTAAAGTTAGCCTGGTTCCCTGACGAAGTTTACTAATTCTAATATGAAACCCGGATCCATATCAAACACGGATGAACCAATTATCCGGATTTTTCGGCAACGATCATTTTTCCGTAGTTTTTGCTTGTATGCCGTAAGTCCGTATTTTACGGGTAATTTTCGTAAGACTTACGGCAAAATC
Source organism: Megalonaias nervosa (assembly GCA_016617855.1). Classification (NCBI taxonomy): domain Eukaryota; kingdom Metazoa; phylum Mollusca; class Bivalvia; order Unionida; family Unionidae; genus Megalonaias; species Megalonaias nervosa. Next base: position 127,503 of record JAECUM010012325.1, read on the forward strand.
GCAAGAGTTGGCAGGTCTTGTGTAGCGTTGCATTTGACTGTTAATCGTCCTTATGCGTACAAGGTCCCATTGGTCATGAAATATCCCCCTACACTATTTATATATTCGCATTTCAGAACGTGCGTGAGAAATCATAGTCTGAACTTTAACTAAGAGGAATATCACAATCATGTGATGAAAGAACCTGGAGAGGTGTTCACAGTTGAGGAGCAATGTGAACTCATTGTTGGGCGCAGATCTGTCTTATGCGAGATATTATATTGTGTGGGCATGTATGAACGGGTGGATGACATTCTAGGAAATATAATGTGTAGCTAACTATTGAGAGGATGACGGCCTATACAAACTTAAGTGGTATTTATATGTAAAATTGTGTATGTGTTACAAATCTGACATGTAAACTGGGATCATTGCCAAACTTACATTTAAATGTGTATGATCGTTTCACTGAAATAGCATTCCGCCTATCGAACACTCTGACAATGAATCACATGTTGTTATCTGAAAGATTAAGAAGTATCACGCTACTCATGCCTATTATGATTTTGACTAACTCCACATCGTTACTAAACAATACCTTCCTGTCTGCTGATGGTTGTGTTGAACCTCAGTGCTTCAGAGGCAGTAGTAAATTTGAAAACTAGAGCATATATAACCATGGTGGAGTGTTTGTTTCTAAAGCTAAAACTTGCTACCTAATACCTGGGGCAAACCTAAAATGACAGTAAAACATGAAGCACAATAAAGCGAACCTGTCGAAGCAGATCAATGAGTGTCTGCAATACAAGTTTGTTACGCTTAATTTTGCCCTGATGTATGACTGTGTGACCGCAAGTTCAATAACCGCGTAGCAATTGAGTAATAAATACTGACACTCTAAACGAATCGGTGAGCTATTATTGTAGACTGTACTCCCCAGAACATCGATATTATTATTTTTTCTCTAACTGATCATGGAGATTTAGTAACCATTCAAAACCTCTGCTTGCATTAACAGAAAGCAATATTAAAGCCGAAACAGACCATGCATTGATTTCTTAGGTCAGATATATCGATAGCTATGAGTAAGGTTGATAACGAAATTCATCTCATCACCTGGAAAGTAGAAAACAAACAAAATCGAATTATCATCACATCATACAAGTGAAAAAGGTTGAAACTGCACGGCCAAAAAAGAACATGTAAGCCATAGAATGTAATAATTCTTTACAGAGCTGATACGATGCCAAAGAAGCTTCACAGAAGCCTAGTTGCTGAGCACTTCTGTTGTTCCTTGGTTATAACTTCAGTGATATAATTCTAGCTGCAATTGCTCACAACCGCAAAGGGAGTTGTAAAAGCAAGAAAGATAAAGAATCTTAACGGATATGTCGCCTAGAACACTCTAAACCAATCCTCATTAAGTCGTTAAAATTAATTCGTTTAGCTCATTACTCTATCACGTATTGCAGAAGATTTGGTATGGACTCAATAAGAGTTGAAAGCAATTAATATAGTTGAAAGCTAGTGTTTGCACTGATCATTGTTAGCTATATATTGTTATGCCTAGATTCATGAAACTTGGTGAGGTGTTTCATCTTTATGTATACGTTATCCATATATATATATATATATATATATATATATATATATATATATATATATATATATATATATATATATATATATGAGTGCTATGTTCTTTGTTGTTAAATATTGCGATCGGCGAATAAGTAAATGAAAACACTGACCATCAAGATATTGTATGTGTATATGTGTTGTTCTATATTAAAATGGATTTAATTTTAGTTTAAATCAGATGACTACAGGTAACAATAGATAAACATACGCCATTTAAATTCCTGGATATCTCAGGAAGTTACTGTGCTATCGCGGTAATGCTGTAAAAATATTTGTAAGGTAGCATGATGTATGTGTTGCAAAAAGTGTAAATCAACTTGCAAAATGGATGCTACTTCAACGACAATCATTCTGCCACATGTGCCGTCCAAGAGACACTTTTCAGAGAGAAATAAATAAATGCATATGTTACCACCTATGACGGGGAAAATAGCGCTGTGATTGTCACTGAGAATGGACAACCAACGTGAGTAGTGTAGTGGGACGATATAGCGTCAATAGGAAAATACATTACAGACCCCCCTGGGCCTGTATAGCGTCAAGATTTATAGCGTCCAATGGCACACCTTGGGCCTTTATAGCGTCAAGGGAAATTTAACATAGGCATTTTACAGAACATTGGGATTGTATAGGGACAATAGGAATGGAACAGGTGGGATGACGTCACGGTACTGGACACTTGCAACAATGTTGCAAGTGGATTGTTGCAAGTGGCTGACCTGAATATGCGCAGCTACTTTAGGTAGGGACAAATACAATAGAGACAGAGATAGACATATACTAATACAAGTCCGAGATTTGTACATAAAGCATTACCTAGAACTGAAATTATGTTGGCGGTATTCATAAATTTGCATAACTGTAATGGTGCTATAAATAGCTATAATCAAGTAAAAGACAAATGCCAAAAGGATGTGACTAAAAGTAATGCTAAAGTTACTAAATTGTCTCAGAATTTAACGGAGACTAAACATGTCCCTGAACTTTAGGTTACATTGGTTTAGACTAAAATCGATAAACCTAGTAACTATTTATAGCCTCAGCTTGTGTGACGTTCCTGTTTAAAAACCCTGGTATGTATCTACAACCTGTGGAAAACCCAAGTCTATGTATAGCCTCAAAATTTCTAGCTTCAGTGAAGTCACTGAACTGGCTGACCTGAATACGCGATACTGTAGGTAGGTAGGTAGGTAGGTAGGTGAAATGAATTTGATATGGATAAAGGGAGTTTTACAGGGACAAAGAACATTACACACACACAAAATAAACACACCAAGCGACAATGACGATCCGTGTCACACAATACGTTTCAAAATGTGTTGGTAGAAGTTTGTACTAGCGATCTTGAAGATATGATTGTCGCATATCCAATACCATTTGCATTACAGTCTGTAATACAGGGTGGGACTAACTCTTCCGTTTGTCATGTAATTTTTGTCAAAAACTTAAATTGTAAATCAGTCAATCGTTGGATGAAATAAAATCTTGAGTTGACGAGCTTGTACAATTCAGGTATCATAACTTTATCCTTATTTTGGAACTGCAATGTGTCACGGAATTTTTTTTTTTTGACGCTATATCGCCTCATTACACTACTAACGTGAGCATGAAAGTGCATGTCAGCCTCGGAATGTTTAAATAACAACTCCCAGTGTTCCAATGAAAAGTAATAAATCGTGTACAACAAAGTTTTAAAATCAACACCTGTTAATTGCGAAAGCCACCAGAAAACAACAACCATTCATACTTCACATTTTTCTGTTATTTGCTACCATAGATTCAATCTCTTGGTTCTTGACAAATACGGTAATCATGTGACTAACTCTTGCATAACATCATTGGACATTATCAGACAACAAACTTGTTAACCATTTTGTTACAGTGATAGCAATTGTCAGAAGATACAAATTCTAACTGAAAACGTGTGGTACGGCCAGTGTTCGGAAACATCGATATTTATGGGTGTATATTTAAAATAATGTACACGTCAACAATCCCGACATTTTCCTGAAATCAGTTGGTGATGTAGAACTAGTAACGTTTGGTCATGTAGAGTATATAAGTACACGATAGGGGGCGCTATACAAGAAAAATACCGAAAGCTTCGAATACCACCATACCGTACGATACCGTAGGAAACTACCATAAGCAGTTATACATAAAGTGC